>CM035444.1:101857049-101872049 GCA_020310875.1 Ceratopteris richardii
GTGCTTCTGTCCATGCAGCTTCATAAGTTCAAGATGTGGTTCAATTATTATCTTAGTTTTCATTTGTAAGTTGCCATTCGACTCCCACAGAGTTAGTGTGTCCTCATCTATATACATTGCCCACTCATGGAGATCGATCTAGAAACCTCTCAAGAAATTTCCTCATCTACTCTCAATTACTAGATGAAGAATTGTTTGTGCATTGTTGAATGTGATTACAACATTGGATTGTCCCTACATCAATTTCTTGTGATCATTAAGGATCAGATTATATTCAGAAGTATTCAATCTTCACATGATATTACGATCAAGAAATATTTTAGATAAACAACAATCACAATGTGTACTTGCTCAGGATATGACACTATGAAGTAGAGTATCAAATAGACATGCATATGCATGACTTGGATGAACAGATAGCCTACTTATCCAAGAATGAAGAGGAATATGATATTCTATTGATCTATGAGAAGACAAATGAGTATTAATATTTTTTTTAGATGCCCATAAGGGCACATTATGGTGCAAATAGAGAAGGCACTAAAATTTGCTTAGTGAATACCCTTGTCGACCACAACCTATGCTAGGATAACAATCAATGCATTGGAATCACCTAATGCTATTGAAATACGTATTGAAGTAGAACTCTCAAAAAGCCCAAGTACCAACTAGCACAATGATTGAGTCAAGGAGATAAGTATAAAATAATGATTATTGTTTTATGAAAGTTCATAGTTGAGGATCCTTGTGGGTGCCCACATACGCTAGATTATCAAGCACAAGCCTTGAATTAAGGTCAACATCCTTATGCATAGAATGAGTCCAATCTCTAGAACAAGGCCACATCAAAGAATGCAAGTGCAAAGATGCCCTTTTGATAGGTGCAATGGTGACCACTTCATGCATGGAAGCCCTCTTGCACAAGCACAAGCTCCTCCATCAAGGGCTAATTTTGGATTTTGTGAAGCTTATGGAAAAGATCATCTACTCAAGGATTGTTGTAAGAAGCCCCAACATGGTAAAGGTAACACCCTTGAACGTGATCTCATAATCCCTTTGGGAAATGATAGTGACAATGCTAGACCCATTCAAGTGATTAAAAGAGCACAAGAGAAAGCTCAACTAGAGCAAAAATAGGAGTTAACTCCTAATGAATTCATTTCTCAAGCATCAAGTTGTGTATAGAACAATGATTACCTGAGGAACAAGAACATGTACTAACCAAGATAAAGCTATTTATGAAAGACCTATAACTAAATAATAAAAAAGCACCATGATAGATCTAGTCAATGATTCTATTCCTCCTCCTAAGGTCCCGAATTCTCAAGTCCTTTCAGTGATCTAAGAAGTAAACACCATGGATAATCACTCCCAAAAGATCTTTCAAAACAAAGAGGAACTGTGATGTTAAAACACCAGACGTTTTCACCACTTCCAAACATTCCTAAGTTGGAATTTGGAAAGGCTCCCATAAAGTCTAAATTACAAAACCCTAGGGATGAAAAATTGAACATAGACCATGGATATCATGACATAGACTCATTCATCATAGATGTAAATGATTATTGGCAACAATAATTATGGGAGGATATGCAAGAAGAAATGTCAAATAATATGAATTGAGGATCGTGATCAATCCATAATATCTACTTGATGATGATGCTCGAACATTCCAAAATATAAGTAAGTGAGTATTCCATTCTAATGAAGCCATTCTAAACACACTTCCTGGATACCTTGTTGATTCTAAAAGAACTTTTGACTGTAAAAAGGCTACACTTCTAATATTCAAGAAGAAAAGTTCTAAAGAATCTCATGGGATGCTTGAAGAGCTCAAGAAATCCAAAGTCAAGTGTATTTGGATACTTGAAGGGCTACGCAAACCCAAATTTTACAATTGGGAGCATATTGCTAAAGAGGCAAGATTAGACCCCAAAACCACCATACTAAGGACTCGTGTCAAAGAGATTCCATTGGACAAGGCTAGTATAGTGAAGATGATGTAAGGAATACTTTTATTTTGATCACTCTCAATGATGAGAGTGCCAAAGAAATCATAGAATTTGATGTTGATGTATCCATAGCCATCAATGATTTGTGAGCTAAAGGGGGTAAACTAGCACTCAAGCCTACCACGAGGGAACTTCAATCACCACATCGCCATACAACAAACCTCTAAGACTACTAGAAAAATTCATGATGAAAAAATGTGGGGTAAAATTAGAGCATACAATTACCATCCATGACCCTTGAAAATCTAGCAATTACAAATTATTACTAATTAGAACTTCCCTAAGATAGTCAAAGATTATCATGATTGGCATGGAAAAATATAGCAATGTACAACTACATGCACTTATTTGATTTTGGGTTCATATAGAGATGTTCCGTCACTTCAATCAAAGGTGATCCATTGCAATGAAGATGTTAATGTAGATATAAATTCAACTAGCACTTTTGAAATAAGAGAAGAAGACATAATGAATGAGGATACACACCTTTGGATGTGTAAAGTAGCATAAAGAAAAAAAATATTGATGCATGTTATCTCTAAGCATGGAACCTTCATAGATGGGGATAAAGGCAAAGTCATGACACACTTATTAAGACCGAGGGACACTAAAGAGGCACATGCATTTATGGGTCGCTAGAGATGACTCGTACACATGTATTCAGTGATAGGAAGACCTCTTTATGCTTTCATCAATCACTTAGAATGGACTAAAGAATGCAAGAAAACTTTTCAAGAAATTTAGAGACATCTAATGGCCTATCCTATACTCAAATTCCTTGAATGGAACAAAGAATTCCACATACACTTCAATGTCTCCAATTATTCTATAGAATGTATCCTAGCCAAGTTGCCTAATGACCAAAGTATTGATTCCCTATAGCATATACAAGCAAAAAGTTGAATAGCATGGAATGGAACTATACAAACATGGAAAGATAGGTGCTAGGAATGGTCCATGCACTCAAGAAGCTCAAACACTACCTATTACCAAAAACGTTTAAAATCTTTGTAGATCACCAAGCTCTCTGATATCTTGTAAATAAATTGTGCACTAGATGCAGGCTTGCTAGGTAGTTCTCGGTATTGATGGAATATGATTTGGAAGTGGTATTGAAGAAAGAAAAAATCCATATTTGAGTAGACTTTATATCTTGATTTACAAATGTTGAAGTTGCAAGTGGTGTAAATGATGACAGTTTTGAATGTTGAAGTAGCTCCTAAGTGGGTTGAGCCCCTTAGTTTCTGTTTTCACTCATGGGACTACCCATAAGAAAGTCCAACTTTCACACAAAAATATATTCAGGAAGCATAAAACTTTCAAATAAATGTAGGTTGTGTATATCATCATGAAAACCAAGACATATTATACTATTGTGTCGATGAAAGTGAACATTTTGAAGTTATAGAGAGGGTCCATAAGAATATTTTAGGGCTGCATTACTCTGAGAATTGAATGGTGCAAAATCTCAAGACGGATGGTGTACAATGGCCAACCTTGGCGAGGAAATTGGTCAATTTAAATGAGAAAAAAAATTCAAGGATGCATTCATCAAAATCTGATAGAGCATTCTACCTTGTATAGGTTAGCCATTTATCCCAAGTGGAATCAACTATACAAAAGTGGTGAGCATTCCAAAAATATATACAACCCTACGAAACACTCCTTTCAGGAAGAATTGTGAGACCATAAATTGTTTGGTGGACAATTGTACAAATGAGGAAAGGATGGGTTCTGAAGAACTCGTGTATACAAATCTGAATATCTTCCTTTGTTTGCACGTCTATGGTGGATAGACATGGTGATGGATTACCTCTTTCAAAGATGTGAGACATGTTGGAGAGCCGAATACTCCTTTCAGAGAGACGAAGTACTATTGAGAGCCATGATGGGAAAATACTATGGAATGCTTTTCCATACTATGGGAAAATACTATGGAATGCTTTTCCTCATTTCTGTTGAGGGTCGAAGTAGACACATTGAGAGTGTTCGCAGAACCGATGAGAATGTATACTTCATGAAAAATCGAAGTTCATCTAACAAGGTACGCCTTTCCTTCTCAACGTGAGCCAATCTGCATTCTGTTTTCGCATGGTTGGCACGCATGCACATTTCACATCGTTTCCACCTGTACGTAATCCGGACATAAGCACATACGAGAAGATATTTCCACACATGACGGGGTACAAATTGTGTCAACGGCGAAGACTAACCTGAGTGTGTGTATGTGTGTGTGTGTGTGAGAGAGAGAGAGAGAGAGAGAGAGAGAGAGATTTTCTCATTAGATAACGGGGAGACGGAGCTGTTAAAGACAGGAACATGTATATGTGCGATACATAACTTCCGATGATATGGAGAGAGAGAGAGAGAGAGAGAGAGAGAGAGAGAGAGAGAGAGAGAGAGAGAGAGAGAGAGATTGAATGGAATCTGTGACAAGAAGAACGCTCCATCGAGGGTGCAATATAGAGAGTTGTTTAGTTGACAGGAAATGGGGTACCACCCAACCACGGAAGTACATCGTAGTCATAGAAAGATATAATATCTAAAGGTTCATGTATACCGAGTAACCAGCGAAAATAAAAATACTGATACAGCGATCTGGGCGTTTATTTCTTTGGCATCTCTCTCTCGCACACACACATATACTGTGTATACTTACACTGAAAGATAGATTCTCGCTCCCATCACACACAGTCTTGCTCGATAGATCGATAAATAAATAGAAAGATAGATAGATATAAATATAGAGGGAACGAAAGAAAGGAAAAAAGAAAGAAAAGAAGAAAGAAAGATAGACAGCTACATACGTAGATAGATATTTAGATAGACAGATAGATAAATAGATGGATAGATACTTACATCGATACATACATACATGTCAAAATTCAAGCTTCAACTTAGTGTATTATTGCCTTTGGGATGGATGTCACTTAGAACAATGAGTAAGATATTAAGCACAAAGGCTTGAGTTGCAATTCAATTTAAAACGCTCCCTCACAACAGTCATAAGTTACTATCACACTTAGGTGTGATAAAGCTTACAATATATGAAAAGTTATTTCTAACATCTAGAGAATCTTTCAAGTCCATATCCACACACTTTGTATTCCAAATGTGTGTTATTTCATGCGTGTAATCTCTTTGAGAGTTTGAATAAATTAGTAGAAGCCTTGCTTAGCAATCCTACTACTTGCTTGATTGATTTCGCTCAATTCTGTATAGCCATATTTAGCTCAAAGATTTCAGTGTGTATGAAATAGATAACTCTGAGTGTTTAGCAAGATTCCCTTACCAAATCATAATCATTTCTTCTCATCTTTGGTTTGTTAGAAAGCTATTCTTGTCCCCTAAAGTTATCTCAAAGCTCACGTTCAATCTATGCATATTTTGAGAGAAACAATTCTAGAAATGAGTAGTGGTAAGTGTGTGCATGCCTTGTGAAGGCCATAACATTTCTATCTTGGAGGAATTCGTTCTCACACTATGAATGAGAATGTTCAGTTCGATAACTTGCATTAGCAAGATTCATTATGTAAAGTTTATGTGTGCAAAAGCTCTTGGGTTCAGTCCTCAAGAGTTTGGAAAACCATTCATTTGAGTGAAGATTAATGGTTATATGAGTGTGTCTGTGAGGCCACTTATGCTTCAAGGTTGCATAGGGAAGGCAATTCTTCTCCTATCACTAGTATTAAATCATTTTGACATACAAAAATATTCAAGGAGGACCAAGAGAATCCATTATTGAACCTTGAAGGAAGGAGATCTAGTGGATCAAGTTCAAACGCACGCAACCAAGGAAAGGGATTCTACTAGTGGACAAGGAGATCATCGATTTCATCTATTTGGAGCTTGTGAAGTACAAAGATAAAATCTTTTATTATTTCATAATTCTCTTGCATGAAAGGGATCGAGGAGTGTACATCAGAATACATTACGTCATAGTATAGCACTCAAATCAAGAGTTTTCTCAAAAACAATTATTAGCCATGGAGATTTAGAATATCTAGCTATCTCATGGGAAACGGATTATGGGATATCATTAGCGGCACAAATGCTAGACCTTGGTTAGGAGAGAATCCAACTCTTGATCAATTGAGGAACTTGAGAGAGTGGAATGAGAGAGATAAGTGAGTGATTTTCATATTATCTGAGTACATTAGTGTTAAGGAAACACTCACGAATTTGACGCAATAAACAAGACAGAAACGGAATCTTCCAAAAGAATCAGTGCACAGGTGTACAGTATGCGAAGTTAGTGCGCGGTGGCCGCATAACAGAGCAATCAACCGCGGCGGGCGCGTAAGGCGCGCATAACGCGAATTGAAGAATGACAGAGCAAAGGAGCGCCAAAGAAATTGTATATATATACAGCAAGATTTGAAGAACAGTAGGAGAAGAAGAGCGCGGGAGTACATGCGTGTATGCAAGAGACACTAATACACAGAGAAGCACGAGAGATTGAGAGAAGACGCCATAGATCGCGTATGAGTGAAGAGAGAATTAGAAGTTCTCAGAAGACGCCATAGATCGCGTATGTACAGATGAATAACACAAGCCTGAAGTGTCGGGTCTTTTCATCTGAAGAGAGATGGTAATAAGAAACTACTCATTGTAGGAGAGTTTCTGTAACTTGAGCAAGAAGAAGCCAAGCTTACTTGTACACATCTTCTCTAATTGAAAACACATGTTCATGTGGACGAGTGCGTGTAATCTTTACTTGTGAAGAATCTGAAGTTATTTCGTGTTACGGTAGGAAGCTTAGTTTATCGTTTGCTGTCACGACTCGTTACCAAACGCACTCCAGTATCTTTTCTGTAAACGCATGTTTCGGCGTATAACAGTTTACTCAGTAAACATGTTTCAGTAATTTTCTGGTCAGTTACAGTTTCTCAGAAATCAGGATTTTTCGGTAGAACAACGAAGTATAACTCATAGCAGAGTTCGAAGCTTTGTATGAGAGATAGCTCATCTTGTAGCTAGACGTCTCTACTTTAAGCTGATCACAGTTTCCGGTGGAATGAAGATGTACACACAGTACAAAAGCTAACCGGAAAGTAGCAGTTCAGAACTGTGAAGTTTCCAGAAGGAAGTTCATTCGGTGAAGGAAGCTCACACACTACTTCCTTACTTCACATAAGTTCATCTGAAGTAATTGCGAGCAGAACTAAGTTTATTTCGGTGAAGTTCCGGTACGACTACGGTGTCAGTCCAGTAACAGTCTGGTGAAGTTCCGGTGGAACCTGAGTCGCAGAATAACACAGTTAAAGCGACGTAAATTAGGCTGAGTTACTGTTGATTACAGAGGTGTTCTGAATCACTCTAGCTTAGCATTCTACTTCGGTGGCGCGACATTTTCCGCAGGCCTGATAGAATTCAAGCCTTGTCGCGAAACCCACCTCCAGGGCGAAAGTATTTCCGCAAGAGTAGGCGTTAGAGCCGAAGTTTTTCGCCAACAAATCCCAACATTTGGTATCAGAGCCAGTTAATCTCCCAACACTTGGTATAAGAGCCTAGAGTATTCTCTATCATGGCAGATCATGTCCAAATAGATAAACTAGACAGAGATAATTATCCTGCATGGGTAATGCGCATGGAAGCCTTACTTATGAGTAAGGACTTAATGACGTACGTGACCGGAGAAGAAAAGAAACCCACTTTCGAAGATGTTAGTCAACCGGAAAAAGAAGAACTAGACGCCCTAAAGTTATGGCAGAAGAAAGATGCAACGGCAAGAGCCTACATCTACAACACTGTGTCAGATCATCTACTACCGCACATTAGAGGTCTGGAGAAAGCAGAGGACATATGGAGCGCATTGGAAGATCACTTCCAGAATACTACGAAAGCTAGGAAAGCCAGCCTATGGTCCGAGTTCACAACGTTCAAAAAGAAGCCGAGTCAAAGCATCAGTGACTACGTCACTAAAATGAAGGATCTAGCAGATAGTCTTGGATCTATAAATGAAGAAGTACAAAGATAAAATCTTTTATTATTTCATAATTCTCTTGCATGAAAGGGATCGAGGAGTGTACATCAGAATACATTACGTCATAGTATAGCACTCAAATCAAGAGTTTTCTCAAAAACAATTATTAGCCATGGAGATTTAGAATATCTAGCTATCTCATGGGAAACGGATTATGGGATATCATTAGCGGCACAAATGCTAGACCTTGGTTAGGAGAGAATCCAACTCTTGATCAATTGAGGAACTTGAGAGAGTGGAATGAGAGAGATAAGTGAGTGATTTTCATATTATCTGAGTACATTAGCAATGCCATGATAGGACATATGCAAGATTTAGACACTTCCATGAAGGTACAAGAAACCCTAGAAAGACTTTACTCCACTTCAACCAAAGCAAGGAAGATCAAATTGAAGAATGAACATTGTTTCTATGGTTCAAATGGTTGAGAGAGGATTGGAGGTCAAGTTCAACTAGAAGGGATGTTTTCTGGAAAACCCTAAAGAGGGGTAAAAATTGTTAACCAAAGGTAGGAAGGAGGGAAGGCTATTCACCATCGATGTGAAGTCTAACTTCAACCACACACCTACTTCGCATATGGAAGCAAGAAGGCACCAAAATTGGACCTATGACACAAAAGGTATAGAAATATTGATACTCAAAGATTGAAAGATAAAATTGAGAGGAAGAGTTTAGTGCTAGTTTTACCAAACCTCTATAATCAAAACCTTATGAGTTTGTGTGAAGCTTGTCAATTGGGAAAGAAAAGTAGGATTCCCTTCAAGAAGAGAAATTATATGAGTTATCATCCACTTGATCTCATCCATACAAATGTTTTGGGACCAACAAAGGAGAATTCAATCGAAAGTAATAGGTACTTTGTAAATTTCATTGATGATTGCAAAAGGATGACTTGGCTCTATTGTATGAGACACAAGTCAGATGTCTTTTATTATTTCAAGAAGCTCAAAGCTATTGTTGAAGAGTAATGTGATAGGTATATCAAGTACTTAAGGTCACATTGAGGAAGAGAATACTTCTCCCATGATTTCTCTAATTTCTTGGAGATAAATGGAGTCAAGAGAAAAATCACATGCAGATACACACCACAACAAAATGGTGTGGTAGAACGCAAGAATAGGCACATTCTAGAATGCGCTAGGGCCATGATGAAGGTAATGGATATGCCCAATTGATGTTGGGTTGATGCAACAACCAAAACTATATACATCATGATTAGCGCTCCCACATCAGGTATACATGCCACCACACCCTATGAGGCTTGGTATAATAGGAGGCCAAATGTATCACACTTGAGGGTTTTTGGTTGTACATGTTATGTATTCATTCCAAGTGAATCAAGAAGCAAGCTTGATTATAGATTAGAAATGTTTGTCTTTATAGGATATGTAGGTGAGCAAAAGGATTATAGACTCTATAACCCCACAACAAAGGATCTAAAGATATCAATGGATATCTGATTTGATGAGATTTTACCTTGATATGCTACAAATGTATCTATGCAAGATAATGGAGGTGAAAAAGGGAAGATTTCAAGGGATGAACCAGAAAGCATGGTGCTAACCAGACCAAAGGGTTGGAGTATTTAATCATCATAGGATAAAGGAAGTCCTACATGAAGCCAACTAAGTGATACAAGGAGCAAGGGTAAGGCCAAAATCATAGAGATAGAAGAAGATGAAGACTTATGGATCGACCTCAATGCATACCATCATGGAAAGAAGGCAGGAGCAAAAGTCAACAAAAAATATCCAAATCAATTGAATTTTGAGATAATGAGATCTGATGGGATAAGGTATCCAACTGAAAGAATGGTATCTAGAAATTACGCTTACATGAGCAAGGTTGTTGAAGAACCCACATGCTTTGAAGAAACAAACACATGCAAGGAATGGCAAGAGGTTATGCAGGAGGAAATCAAGGCTTTGGAGAAAAATCTCACTTGGAAACTACTGCCAAGGAAAAAGGATATGATGGTAATTGGAAACAAGTAGGTCCCTAAGTTAAAGAAGCATTGAGATGGTAATATTGCTAGGTATAAAACTAGGCTTGTAAGTAAAGGGTTTTCTTAGACATATGAAGTAGAATATGAAGAGACATTTAGCCATAAGGCTAAGATGACCACCTTCAAAAACATCATTTCTATTACAACAAGAAACCATTGGAAGTTGTGACAACTTGATGCCAATAATGCATTTCTAAATGGGGAGCAAGTGGAGGTTGTGTACATGGACCAACCATTAGGGTTTGAAGACAAACTCAAGGATAATTATGCTTGTAAGTTAAAGAAAACACTATATGGTCTCAAGAAAGCCCTAAGGGAATGGAATCAAAGGCTTGTAGACTATTTGATCAGTTGTGGATACAACCAAAGTAAAGAAAATCCATCATTATTCTACAAAAGAAAAGGTGAAGTGGATGACTTGATTATCATAGGCGATCTTATGAAGATTTTATCAAGCACATCAAAGAGAAGATTGGGAAGACATTCAAGATCTCAAACCTTGGATATCTAAGGTATCTCTTAGATATTGAAGTCATATACAAGGACAATGGTAATTGGCTTATGTCGAGAAAGTACATCATGGATGTAGTGAAGAAGTATGGACTCACAAGGTGCAAATCTTTAAGCAATCCTATGGAGGCTGTTTGTGTTTACAAGCTTGTAAAAATCAAAGTACACAATGAAACATGATGAGACCTCCCAAGATCGTTAAAACACCAACCAAATATTTCCAAACTTCAAAAACAAACTTTCCACCAAACTTTCCAAAAAACTGAAATAGGTCAGTGTAGCAAAATGATCACCAAAAACTCTCTGAGCAAAATTTGAAAAAACTAATCATATATTCTAAAAGTAGACTCTGAGTAGCATTCTTTAGAAATAAAAAACGTCACAAAAGGTCGAGTATAGCTCCCAAACCAACAGCTTGAAGTCAAGGTAAGAAGAAGCCTGCAACAGCAAGGTATGACTAACTATCTGAATTGAAAACTAATGTACAGAAGCAACAAACGATCTATGAGAAATTTTGGTATGGATAGAAATTATGAGAGCTAAGGAAACTCCTCCAAGTAAAATGACTCAAAAAGACCTCATAACGACTGAGATATGAAAGTTTGAAGAGAGGTATGTCTCTCATGAGGCACCGGATAGACATAAGAAAGAAGATCTGCAAAAACGCCTACTTGCGTGGAGTTTTCTCATTGTAAATTGTACAAAAACTGATCTACTTATATAGTACAAGTTGTAAGCTTTGCAACGCAACAAGAATCACTCAATCTGGACACCTACACTAAGAGAACCACTCTTTTTATTGAGAGGCTATCAACAGAAGCGCCTTCCTTGTCTAAAAATAGACACCTCTCCTTTCCTTCTACTTTTATCTACTTTTATCTACTTTTGCTCTAACTTTGGAGATGTGAACGCCTCCACATGTTATTTTTCATAACTAATAAGATCCACAAGCTTCCATATACCATTTTTAATAATTAATAAAATCCACAAGACTACTTTAGAGCTTGTTTTTATGTAACATTGCCCCCCTCAAGCTCTAAAACCAAAGCTTTGACTCCAAGTAGTACTTTGATTCGCTTAAGCTTCTGAGCATCCATTGCTTTTGTGAGTATGTCTGCTAATTGATCTTTTGTTCCAACATGTTGAATATCGATATCTTCATTCACCACCTTCTCTCGGATATAGTGATAGTGCACTTTAATGTGTTTTGTTCTTGCATGGTACACTGGATTAGATGCGAGCTGTAATGAACTTACATTATCTCCAAAGAGTAGTGGATGTGTTGTAGATAGATTCATATCTTCATAAAGCTTCAAATACCACATAATCTCACATGTTGCATTTGTAAGACTTCTATATTCAGCTTCTGTGCTTGAAAGTGCTATTGTAGGCTGTTTTTTAGAACTCCATGAGACCAAATTATTACCTGCAAATATCAGATATCCACCTGTACTCCTTCTATCATCCTTATTTCCAGCCCAATCTGCATCACTGTATGCTTTCAAATCCAAACCTTCATGATATTTATAGCCCAAACCTTCATTTAATGTACCCTTCAAATATCTCAAGACCCTTTTTGCTGCTTGCATATGAACATCTGTGGGTTTGTTCATGAATTGAGACAATGTACTTACACTAAATGTAATATCCGGCCTTGTTAAAGTTGCATATATAAGAGAACCAATCAAAGACCTGTAGATAAGTGGATCTTCTTAAGGTTCACCATCTTTAGCACTGTACTTCACATTGGGTTCCATCGGATTACTGATACTCTTGCAATGCTCCATGCCATATTTCTTTAACAAATCTGAAATATACTTTCTTTGTAGAAGATATACACCATCTTCCTTCTTCATAACTTCGATTCCAAGAATGTACGTCAGTTCTCCTGAATCTGAAATTTTAAATTCAGATCCAAGCTCTGCTTTGATCCTGGCTATCTCACCTTCATTGTTTCATGTTATTATCAAGTCATCCACATAAATTGAGATATAAACAATCAATGATCCTTCAACCTTAACATACAAAGAAGTATCTGCATTTGAACACCTGTATCCTTGCTTTTCAAGAAACTTTACCAATCTAAAATTCCAAGCCCTTGGAGCTTGATTAAGACCATACAATGCTTTCAAGAGTTTACATACATGAGTAGGCTTCTTGGAATCTTCATAACCTGCTGGTTGCTCCATGTACACATCTTCTTTTAAATCACCATTGAGAAATGCATTTTTTATATCTAATTGATAAAGATTCCATACCTTGCTTGCAGCAACACTTATTAATGTCCTTATTGTTGATATCTTGGCAACAGGAGAAAATGTCTCCTCGTAATCGATGCTATAACTCTGTGCATAACCTTTACAAACAAGCCTTGCCTTATATCTACTTACTGAACCATCACTGTTTCTCTTTATCCTGTACACCCATTTGTTACCAATTACCTTCATGTTAGGTTGCCTTGGAACTAAACTCCATGTATTGTTCTCATATAAAGCTGTCATTTCTTCATCCATTGCTTTAACCCATTTCTTTACCTTTAACGCTTCTTTAAAAGTTGTTGGTTCCTGCTCCTCAAGAAGTTCTGCAATATAAGCTTCATGAGAAAATCTTTGCGGTTGCCTTCTTTCTCTTACTGGATACCTTGATTGGCTTCTTGTCCTACGATGCTTTTCTTGTCTTCGAGTTTGAGTTCTTCTTGATGTAGAACCTTCACTTTATTCTTCCTGTGACTCAATTTCCTTTGAAATCAAATCGAGAATTTCCTTCAACTTCTGATTGGGGGGAGTTGCCTCTTCATGTGTAATTTGATTGTCTGGTGAACTTGGAGAACTTGGCTGTTCTTCGTGACTTCTTGTAGCTTCTTCTTCATCTACCTGCACTTCATGTTTATACCAAGATTTATCTTCATGAAAAATAACATCTCTCGAAATAATTACCTCTCCCGTATCTGGGTTCACACATCTATATCCTGGTTGCCCTTCTGCCATACCAATGAAAACCATTTTTTGTGACCTTGGATCCAACTTTGACCTTAACTGTTGTGGAACATGAACAAAACATATGCTTCCAAAAATTCTACAATTAGCAATATCTGGTTTTGATCCATAAAACAATTCTTAAGGTGCTTGCTGTACATGACTTTGAGTAGGTGGTAACATGTTCATCACATAAACTGCCATATTGCATGCTTTAGCCCAAAAAATAACTGGTAATTCCTTTTCATTTAACATGCACCTACCCATCTCCAAGGTAGACCTGTTTCTTCTTTCGGCCACACCATTTTGTTGAGGTGTGTATCTATTTGTAGTCTCCTTTTTAATTCCTTCTTCTTCCAAAAATGCAAGAAATTGATTAGAAAAATATTCACCTCCTCCATCTGATCTCAACCTTCTTATGCTTCGACCTGTTTTCTTTTCAACCAATGATTTAAACTTTTTGAATATGTCAAACACTTCGGATTTGTATTTCATAAAATAAATGAATGTAAATTTTGAGAAGTCATCAATAAATGTGACAAAGTACTTGCTACCTGCCATGGACTCTTCTTGAGATGGACCCCATACATCAGTATGAATCAAGTCCAAAATACCTCTGCTTTGCAATCCTGCTTTTGAAAAAGAACTTTGTACCTGTTTTCCAAACTGACATGCCTCGCAAACAAAATCCAAATCTTGCTTAAGTAATTGTGGTAAACCTTCAACCAATGATTTCTTTGCAATATCTTTTAACCTGCCAACACTGATGTGTCCTAATCTTTTATGCCATAAATCCAATTGACTTACTTGAGTCCCATTAACCATTGTATAACCTGAAAAATCTGGAACTTCAACTTCATAAGTATATAATCTGTTTACCTTTTGTCCTTTTATAACAAAATTTCCATCCTTCTTCTGATAAGCCTGCCACTGATTATTGTCAAAATCGACCTTTACTCCATTGTCCTCCATCTGTCCAACTGAAATCAAATTTCTTGTAATGGTAGGAACAAACAAAACATCTCTAAGAGTGACATGTTCATTAAGTGGACAATCAACAATGTAAACTACTTCATGCTCAGTATATCTCCTGTAGCAACAGTGACTCTTGAATCAGGTTTGTGTAAGTTCACAAACATATTCATGTTGTGACTCATGTGGTTTGAGCAACCACTATCTACATAGCAAGTTTTGTTGTTTACCTTCCTCTTATGTGTCTCTGTATGCATAGCCATAAGAATGTTTTCCTTTTGTGTTTGTGCCTCTTCTTGTACTATGTTGTTGTTGTGATGCATGTGATCTTGGCCTCTTCCTCTTTGTCGTCCTCTAAAACCACCTCTTCTATTCCGATTGGAGAAACAATCCCTAGCATAATGACCAACTTTACCACAATAATGGCAGGTAAAGTTACCTTGCTGATTTGGTTGAGTTTGTTGACTTTGTTGTATTGTTCTTCCTCCTCTAGTCGCATTAAAGCTTCCTCTTCCTCTTGCATTGTTGTTGAATCTTCCT
>CM035444.1:101877049-101882049 GCA_020310875.1 Ceratopteris richardii
GTATATACGCCTATTTCCCTAATGGGCTACTTATCTTTATACATTCTCTAGTAATACATTCAGTATTGTAGACATCTATCTCCAACAATTGGTATCAGAGCAGGTCGTCGCTTCTTCTAGGGCGCCGTCGACACTCCTCCGTTTGCAGTCTCAGATTCGCACGAAATTTGGTGAGCATACTCAGGGTGTTTCCGAGATCAAAACTGCTTCGCTTTGTGGTGCCGAAATCGCGATCCGAGCTCGTTTCGGCCTTCGAACGCACTATCGCAGCGCTTGTGCAGGCTATTTTGTCCTTTTGTGCCAAAGGTATATACCAGTTTCTGTTCGCCAGTTTAAGCGTCTCGAAGTCTGCTACAGGTCTAGTAGAACTCATCTAGGCAGTTTCGTTCAACTTTTTGAGATACAGTCAATTTTCTGCATCAAGGTATTTTAGTCACCGGCCATGGCTGAAAGCAGTGATGTATTCCGTATGTTGGCTGTTGAGGATAAGTTGGATGGTACCAACTACCCATTATGGTCTTATATGATGCGACATGTACTCGTTGCAAAAGGACTGTGGAACATTGTGCAGGGTGTTGAAAGACGTCCTGTTACACCTGCGACTACAGGTACTACAAATACAGGTGCTAGAGGTACTAGAGCTGATGAAGATGGTGTCGAAGATGATATTCCGCAGATTCCTGTTCGTGCTGCTGTTTCTGTTGCACCTACTGCAGAGCAGATTCGTTGGGATGGCAGAGATGCCCAGGCACATGCATTGATAGCCTTGTCTATCAAACGTGCCATTATTCCTCACATTCGCTCTTGCAGAACAGCAAAGGATGCTTGGGATACACTTACCACTTTGTACCAGGCTAGGAATGAGGCTCGTGTTGCTTACCTCCGAAAACAGTTGGAGAGTGAGCACATGAATGAAGGTGATTCTATGGACAGTTTTCTTACAAAGATCAAAGACCTGAAGGAACAATTGATTTCTGCTGATGAGGTTATACCAGATAGCTCACTTGTGCAGACCGTTCTGGATGGTCTTCCTGATTCATATCAGAGTTTTGCCTCTACTCTTCGGTTGATGATGAAAGGCAATCTGAATGCCTTGTCATTTGAGGAATTAGTCTCTGTTCTGTTGCAGGAAGATCAGTCCAGGCAGAACAGGTCCATTATGCGTGTTGCAGATCAAGCTTTCCTGGCTAGTTAGAAGGGCAAAGGAAAATGGAGCTCTTCTACTAGTGAGCAAAAATCTGCAAATGCTGCACAATCGAAGAACCAGGATAAAGATGAAAAGAAATCAGAAAAGCAGAAATTGTTCTGCAAGTACTGTAAAGGAAATGATCATATTATAAAGAACTGTCCAAAACTGGCTGCTAAAGAGGCAAAGAAGAAAGAGGCTGGAATGGTTGTTGCAGAGGCCTCTACACCAAAAACAGAGTCTGCAAATCTTGTGCAGGAAGAAGAATGGGCGTTTACTACTGTATGCAGTTTTGACCCATCTTCTCATGATCAGTGCATGTCTGCAGTAGACTTAGATGTTTGGTACTTTGACAGTGGGGCGACCAAACATATTACCTCGCAGTGCAGTTTCTTCTCTTCACTCGAGCCTGCCCCTACAGGGAATACTGTCACATGCGCCAATAACTCCTCTTATCCTGTTATGGGAGTTGGTAAGATCATTCTGACTACTGCTGATGGTAGTTCTTTCACTTTGTCAGATGCTTTATTTGTGCCAGGGATCAAAAAGAACCTGTTATCAGTTTCTGCATTAGCCAAGATTGGCTTGGTTGTGAAATTCGTTGATGACAGGTGTACAGTCCATGATCTTTCAAATGGTGATGTGATTATTGCTTCTGGCATCTTATGTCGTGGGCTGTATAAGCTCATAGACTATGAAAGATCTGTGAATGATTCGGCATGTGCAGTTCATGATTCTCAGGCTATGTCAGATGCCAAAGCTTTGGCATGCACGCTTTGGTCATCTGAATTTTGCTAGTCTGTTACGCCTGCAGAAATCTGAAATGGTGTCCTCTTTGCCCAAACTTGAGGCACCTGGAAAACATGTTTGTGAAGGCTGTATTTTGGGCAAAATGCAGCGTTCTTCCTTTCCAAAAGATGGTTCAGTTCGGGCTACGCAGAAATTGCAGCTTGTACATAGTGATGTCTATGGTCCTATGCAAACACCCTCTTTTGGAAATTACCTTTACTTCGTGACTTTAATTGATGATTTTTCCAGGCATGCATGGGTATATCCACTCAAAGCAAAGCCTGAAGTGTTCATGTGCTTCAAACAGTTTTTGGTTTTGGCTGAAAATCTGTCAGCATGTAAAATGGGCACCCTCCGTTCTGATCGAGGGGGGGAATATATGTCTTCAGATTTTAATGCATTTCTGGCTGAACGTGGGATAAAACACCAGTGTACAGTACCGTATACACCTCAACAGAATGGAGTTGCTGAACAAAAGAACAGGTCACTCATGGAGATGGCGAGGTGCATGGTCAAAAGTCAGGCTTTACCACATAGTTTCTGGCTTGAGGCTGTCATGTGTGCAGCATATGTACTGAACAGGTGTCCCACTAAAGCGTTGCAGTCTATCACTCCATATGAGGCTTGACATGACCGCAAGCCATCTGTTCCTCATCTGCGTGTTTTTGGTTGTTTGGCATATGCATTAGTGCCTGAACAACATCGCACAAAATTGGATGATAAGGCAGTAAAATGTATTTTTGTTGGGTATAGTTCTGAAAGTAAAGGCTATCGTCTGTATCATCCACAGACTAAACGCATTCTGGTTAGCCGTGATGTTATCTTTGTGGAAGATGCTATTCAGCCATTGCTTTCATGTACTAAGGAGACATCTGTTAGCTCCAAAGACATGTATGATACTTTGATGCCTCTTTTTATAGGTGGATAGGCTAGTGCTGGTCCTCATGAGGCAACTTCTCAGCCTTTGCAGGTTTCATATGATGATGCAGATCATTCCATTTCTGATGCAGATTTACATGATGCACTTGCTGATGAGAGAGCTGATATTGAGCAAGCAAAAACTATGCCAAAATGGCTGGTGCAGACTTTGCGTGACAGCAAATTAGATGCAGCTTTATCATATCGTACTCGTTCAGGCTCTCATAGTGCCTCCTTTGCATCAGATTGCTATGCTATGGCTGCATCTAGTCTCTGTGATGAGAATGAGCCTGTTTCTTTTGATGAAGCACAGAATTCAAAAAATTGGATGGCTGCTATGCAATCTGAATATGATGCTATAATGAAGAATGGTACATGGTCCTTATGTGACTTGCCTCCTGGCAAGAAGGCCATTGGCACTAAGTGGGTATACAAGCTGAAGCGTAAACCTGATGGTACCGTTGACAGGTATAAGGCTAGGCTTGTTGCAAAGGGTTATGCGCAGGAAACAGGCATTGATTTTGATGAGACCTTTGCACCTACATGCCGTATGACTACTGTTCGGAGCATTTGTGCACTTGCAGCCCATCATGGTTGGAATGTACATCAGTTGGACATTAAAACAGCATTTCTGAATGGTGACTTGCATGAAGAAGTGTATGTTTTTCAGCCCCGTGGCTTTGTGCAGAAAGGGCATGAAAACCAGGTTTGCAGGTTAAAGAAGGCATTATATGGTTTAAAGCAAGCACCACGTGCTTGGTATGAGAAGATACATGCCTATCTGATTGCACATGGTTTTGAGAACAGTCCAACTGAAAGCACCTTATATGTTAAACGTGCTAATGATGTGCTTCTGATCATTATTGTCTATGTTGATGACATGCTGCTCACTGGTCCTATTGAGACACATATTGCCGATTTTAAGGCTGATTTGCATGCCTCATTTGAGATGTCTGATTTGGGGCATTTGCATCACTATTTGGGCATTCAATTTATGCACGTTGATGGTGGAATGGCTTTGTGTCAAACGAAATATATTGACACATTATTGCAGCGTTTTGGCCTTGAAGACTGTAAGCCTATTGCCACTCCTATGGAGACAGGTTTACGATTGAGTCTTCATGATGCTGGAGATGCATTTGATGCTGTTCTCTATCAGCAGGCTGTTGGATGCTTGATTTACTTATGCATTACTCGGCCAGATATTCAGTTTGCTGTCTCACAGATGAGCAGGTTTATGCATTGCCCAGGAGTCACGCATTGGAAAGTGGTTAAGCGCATCTTTCGCTACTTAAGTGGTACTCGGCTACTTGGGTTGTTTTATCCCAAGGGGGGATCACTACCGCCAGATTTGCATGCTTTTTCTGACTCAGATTGGGCTGGTTGCTATGACACTCGTGTGTCCACCAGTGGTTTTTGCTTCATGCTTGGTAGCTCATGTATATCTTGGTTGAGCAAGAAGCAGCCTACTGTGGCCACTTCCAGTTGTGAGGCTGAGTATAGGGCAGCTTTCACATCGACTGTTGAGTGTGTGTGGCTCAGACGCCTTATGGCTGATTTGGGTGTTGGCCAGTCTTCTGCTACCACCATCTTCACTGACAGTCAGAGCGCATTGGCAGTTGCGAGGAACCCTGTGTTCCATGCTCGCACTAAGCACATTGAGGTGCATTATCACTATGTCAGGGAGAGGTTCTCTGCTGGGGAGATCAGCTTGGCATATGTGCCCACGCAGGAGAACATAGCAGACCTTTTCACGAAGGCTCTGCCTAGGGAGAAGATTGAAGCTTTTCGCAAAGCTTTGGGCTTACTTCCTTTTGTGGAGTGATTTCCACATAGCTTGGCACTTCCTTATACATGAGTGCCAGCTCCTTGTTCACCGCATCACTCCCAAGGGGGATTTGTTGATATATTTAGGTAGTGATGTGTGTGAACACTCTAGGACCACCGGGGCACTTTTTTCCCTCTTTAGGAGGTTTTTTTCCCCCGGCTTGTATATACGCCTATTGCCCTAATGGGCTACTTATCTTTGTACATTCTCTAGTAATACATTCAGTATTGTGTGTTTGTGCTCCAAGCTTCTTCTTCTTCCTTGTGCTGTTCGCGTGCT
>CM035444.1:101887049-101997049 GCA_020310875.1 Ceratopteris richardii
GAGGTAGATACCTCTACGAAGGTCAATCGGTATTTATCAATGGTACTCCTAGGGTTTGCACATTCACACCTATGAAACCATCCCAAAGACCTAAGATAGTGAGAGAAAAATTGGGGATTCTAACTATATGTAAGGACCAAGAGAGACAACTAATAGTACTCAAGGAGTTTCTAGAGCCCAAATACAAAGTTTCTTGAGTCCTCATGTTACTCCTCAGAAGTTTCTACAGTCCAAATGCATTTGTATCATGTGAACAAAAGCAATCCTTTGTCACTTTCACTCTTGCTCGAGCTTTTTGTCCCTCTCTCGTACGAGCTTCTCACCCTTTTTTAATATAAAGGAAGTTCGGCAATAGCCTACTCTCCCGGACTTGAATTAAATAAAGAAACAAAGGTACAATAGAAGGGGACTAGTGCCCACGGGACCCCCCAAATCCCACAAAGCAGGGGAAGCTTGATTGAATCCTAGGTTGCATTACAGAGAAGGTTAATCACCCTCTCATCGCCCTCATGCAGGGCCCACTTGGGTTTGAGCTTGTTGTTGATCAAAAGGAGGACTTGATGGTGCCTGAAGGGGGGGGATTTCTTACTGTTAACAATCCTTTTGCCAAGGAGGAATAGTGATTTCTCAATCGACCACTCCCTGGGGGGATCGCCGAAGTTGAGAGCACACCTCTCCCGCCAACTTTTCCACAGGACTTCCCCTCTGATGGCGTTCCAGAGTGTCGCAGAGCAGCCGATCGCTTCTCCCAAAAGGACTTGTTTCCAACTAAGCTGTTTTTGAAGTCTGATTTTCATTCCAGCCGTCTGCCAGATTCTGTAGGAGTTAGGGCAAGTAAGGAAGATGTGTGGGACATCTTCGATAGCACGGTGGCAGCGTTTGCACCAAGGAGGGATCCCACAAAGTTTGCTAGCCTTATGGTTGGTCCAAATTCCTCGATGAAGAATTTGCCACAGGAGGACAGACTTCTTAATCTCTATAAGGGGGTGCCAGATACCCATGAATTTCATGTCCCACCGAAGCCGCGTCCAAGACAGGCACCACTTCTTGTTGAGGCTGATCTGGAGGTTAGCCATTTCTTTGATGTTCGGGATTTTGAGTAGGCTATTTCCATTGTGCCATTTGAGACCAAGCGAGTTCGGTGAGTCGTGTCCCATGAGAAGGCGAGTCTTGTGACGATCCCATGCGAGGCATCTGCTTTGCAAAGTGTTCCATTCTTCGTAGGAGATGTTTATGCGAGGGTCAATATCCTCGAAGTTGATCCAGCTGTTGGTGTCATGTTTCCAGAGGTGTTTCCATTTTTTGAATCCTTTGTTCCATAACTTCTTGGCATTTTGAATGTTCCACGACTCCACACTCCGGATGCCATGTATCGGAAACCAGATAGAGTCGTTTTGTCTGATTCCGGCCGCCCACTTCCAGTCCTCACTAATTCTTGTGAAGCTTTTGACTTTATTCCAGCCCTTCCAAAGGGAGCACACGAGATTGGAGCCTTTCGGGAAGACGGGGATCGGGGAGAATAGCAGGGTCATTATGTCAAGATTCTTCCAGTTCGGGAACCCCATGAGGGCCAACTCATTCTTGTTTCTGAAGATCAGCTTGGCTCACGAGGCCTCCCTATTGCACCAAGCCTTAATCATCCATTTGGCTGCCAGTTTGTTAGCCATACACCCAATGTCCAGGATACCAAGCCCCCCGCTATCTCTAGGGCTAGTGCAGATGGCCCATTTGATTTTAGGCACCCCCCTTCTGTTATGGTCGCCCGTCCAAAGGAAGTTTCTACAAATACTATTCAGTTTGGACAGGCCTTGCTCATTCGGTCTCCAACAAGAAAGGAAATAGATGGTAGAAGAGAGGAGGA
The DNA here is from genome assembly GCA_020310875.1 of Ceratopteris richardii. NCBI lineage: Eukaryota > Viridiplantae > Streptophyta > Polypodiopsida > Polypodiales > Pteridaceae > Ceratopteris > Ceratopteris richardii. The sequence goes on from CM035444.1 coordinate 101,888,911, forward strand.
ATGTGTTGATAACCATCGCACGTCCAGCGAGATTGATTTGCATACCTCTCCAGTAGTTAAGCTTGTTTTCGAGTTTATGTCCACTCACAACAACTTTAAAAGAAGACGATCAGGTCATCATCGATATTAAACAAGTCCGGGAACTTGATTATGTTCGCAAACCGATAAGGTGGGCCTTTCCTTCTCGACGTGAACCAATCTGCGTGTTGTTTTTGCATGGTTGGCAAGCATGCGCGTTTCACATCGTATCCACCTGTACGTAAATCCTACACACGCACATACACACTAGAAGATATTTCCACACATGGTGGGGTACAAATTGCGACACAGCGAAGTCTAACCTGAGTGTGTGTGTGTGTGTGTGAGAGAGAGAGAGATTTTCTCATTAGATAACGGGGAGACGGAGCTGTTAAAGACAGCAACATGCATATCTGGGATACATAACTTATGATGATATGGATAGATGACAGAGAGAGACACAGAGAGAGAGATTGAATGGGATACATAACTTATGCTTATATGGAGAGAGAGAGAGAGAGAGTGATTGACTGGAATCTGTGCTGCAGACAAGAAGAACGCTCCATCGAAGTTGTTTGCTGAAGGGAAATGGAGATACCACCCAACCACGGAAGTACATCGTACGCATAGAAAGAGATAATATTGCTAGGTTCATGTATACCGAGTAACCATACTCTCTCTCTCTCACACACACACATTTGATATGTATACTGAGATACTCGCTCCCATCGCACACACTGAAAGCCTCTCTCTCTCTCTCATATGATATGTATACTGAAACTTAAGACAGATACTCGCTCCCATCACACACATTGAAACTCTCTCTCTCTCTCTCTCACACACACACACAATATGTATACTTAAACTTGAAGATAGATACTCGCTCCCATCACACAGACTGAAAGCAACCCTCTTTAAAGCTCATTATGTGGAACATAACGCATAATGGTTATACATAAGAGCTGGAAGATTTGTGGTGGCACTTCCTGCGTTCTCTGCAATCTACCAAAGCTTTGCGTTCAATTTTTAAAATACTTCCGTAGGCGTTCAACGTGCCTCCTCTCCATACTTTACTTGAGGAGGGATGCGAATGTTTCCTTATTTGTATGTGATGTTTCCTCATTTGTATGTGCTGTTTTCCTCAACAAAAATCAATTTTTTAACACACATACACTTATACCGATACATTTGATAACTTCAAACCTTATCGTACAATAATACAAGATTTCACCGCCTATGATCTCACATATGAGCAAGTGTGGAAACTTGATGCATATGTACATAGGCACGAATGCCCACAACCAGATTCAAGAATGTGTCATACTACATTAGTTGTCTAGAGTTATAATATATTTGTATAAGCACATTTACAAATGTATGCATCTTATTTGTAATGGGTGCCTCATCAGGATTAGGTGGAATACATGTATTCTAGTTAAACATATTCGTCAATACTGCCCCTTAACTATAACATGATTTTTAGAATGGTGTATTTGCTAAACCTAGATGAGTTTTGGCGCACAAGAGAAATTGGTCTGTCTGCTAATGCCTTTGTGAGCATGTCTACCACATCAAGTAGAGTCAAGGTATAAGATAGCTAAATTATCTTAAGTTTTACAACCTCTCTAATGATAGAGGATTTACGGTGAGCAAAGAAGATCCTTCCCTCTTCATCAAGAGGAATCAATATGAGGTCATATACCTCTATGGATATGTTGATGATTAGGTGTAGTTTCCTCATGTTTACTCCTAAGATTTGCTAGAATTTCTATTGCTTTTAAAGGTATGTGAGTTGTCTACATTTTTCCTATTTCGATTTTTTGGACAATCCTTGATGAGATGTTCTCTTGCACAATCCTTACAATGTGCTCTTTCTACTCTTAAAGTAGGTGGTTGAAGAAAATATCTCACATCTATAACAAATGACTTTTTGTGTGTTCTTGAATTTAGGTTTTGGGACAAATGTAATTATTTGTTATATACATGAATGTGGTTGCATTCATTTCGATTCTCCCATTCCCTAAATCCAAAGCTTCAAGATTAGGTTCTTTATCATATGTAGAGTCCCAACTATTATCTTTGGAATGATCATCTCAATGGCCATTATATCCATTAGAGTATTCTCTAGTTGGTACCAAAGATCTCAATAAATTTTCCTCCATTGGTGTATACTTGACTAGAACCACATTAGTTGGTATGGGTGGTTCTCCTAAGATAGGTCTAAGTTGATCCAAAAAATATCTTTCTTTCAATTGTAATGGCTGGTTTTGATATTCCCTCTCTCTCACTAATTGTTTGTTATAAAAGCACTCCTCCCTTGTATGATTTGGCCATTTCTTTCTAGTGTGCAATATTTGAGTGTTCTTCTATCTTGTGGATGGGATGGTTTTTGATAGCTGCAGAAATGAGTAGGATGGTTCTCTCCACACACATAGAACTTTTTGGTTTGTGTTATTCTAGGGTTGACTGAGGTTGTTTTAATTATGGTTGCTAGAGCTTTTTCTATGGATCGAACTAACTCTTACATACGTGGTATTTTGTTTTCCCCATTCCCTTGTTGATCAAAGATTGAAATATCAGTTCCTCTATTATCTTCTAGATCAATAGATTCCCTAATAGAGGGTGGCATCTCCTACAGTACACCATTGTCCTTAATTGTGCATCATTCAATCCTTTAAACAATGACACTCTCTTAGGCATTGATGGTTTGTCTTATTGAGGGCTCCTATCTAGATATTTTTTGAAACTCTTGGTTTCTATCCTTAGAATTTCATCATGTTTTTGCTTAAATATATGAATGAATGTAGTAGTACTATATTTAATGCTAGTTTTGGAGAATTCCCTTATGAATTCTTCCAAAAACTTATCTATTTCTAGAAACATTTCCTTCCTTAATGGTAGAAACCAAGTTAAGGTAGCTCCTGACAAAGTGAATCCAAAAGGCTAAAATTGGTTCTTATATTCTCCTATCTCTTTTGCTCTTAGGATTGTTTTGAATTTAACTACATGATCATGAGGATGTGTAGATCCTTCATACTGCCTTTTCATACATTTTACTACTTGGTATGCTCTCATAGTTCTTCCAAGATTATTCCATTTATTTCTTCTTCTAATGGGGAATTTATTCACTGCTTCTCCTTCCCTCAGAAAAGGGTTTGGTGAAGTATGATGTCTCCTTCCCCTTGGAGGCTCTACAGGAGTGTGATGTCCACTATACCTTGGATTGTCTAGCTGTTCTAGGTTTTGGTCCAAAGTTCCTTTCTCTGATCACTGACCTAAATCATTTGTATCATTAGGGTTATTTGTAAAGACATATATGCATCCTTATCTGTCTTCATATATTCCATACTTAAACTGAGCCACTAGCATCAAGTTTAAAGTAATTTTTACATTCCTCAACCTAATGAGTTCCTTATGCAGTCCATCTTGATACACATAGGCTCCAAACATATTTGTATACATGTATTTAAGGATGTTTCCATAGTCTCCTTGACTAGATGTTCTTGGTTCTCCATTGTGTTCTTCCATGTTCATTTGTGAAAAATGTTTGTTTTATTCCTCCCTACTTATTTTTGGTTGTGCTTGAGATTCCCTTGATCATTGACTATGTTTAGTGACAAGTCATTATCTCAATCTCATAAATTTCATAGAGTTTTCCCAAAAAACCCTAATTCCCACTAGAGAACTAGGGTTAGATTTTTTCTTTACCTTAGCTCTAGAATTTCTTCCCCCAATTAGTCCATTATTAAGAGCAAGATGGTTGATTTTGTGTGTATATCAAATTTCTTTTGACTTTCAATTCAACTAGAAAAATCATAATTCTGACTTAGAATCCTGTTTTTCACAGAGAATCATGATTTCCAATGTTTACAAACTTTTTTGGATGTTTTCTTTTCTAGATTTTAAAATATTTTGATTATCCAAGTATTTTGAAAATCCTCAAAAATCGTGTTTTTGGGAAATTTTGAAAAACCACAATTATGTGCAAGAAATCACATTTTTTTGCTCAAAATCATGATTTTGATGAGAATCGCAATTTTAACACTCCACAAATCATGATTTTCAAGCAAAACATGATTCTCACTAAGGATTGTGTTTTTCTAAAAAAATCATGATTTTGTGTTGAAAATTATGTTTTTCTCTATGAGGAGAAAGTCACAACTTTCAAGCGTCCAAAATCATGTTTTCAATTCACAATCGCGTTTTAACACAATCATGATATTTTCACGATTGTGAGGTCAAAATTGTCAAAATATTGAACCTCAAATTCATAAATCTTTGTCACAATCGAGATTGCTTATGAACCATGTTCTCATGAACACTATGTGTCTAGAGTACACTTAGACGTTTGGTACTTTGATAGTGTGGCAACCAAACATATTACCTCATAGCATAGTTCCTTCACTTGACTTGAGCATGCCCCTATAGAGAATACTATCACATGCACCAAAAACTCATCTTATCCTATCATTGGAGTTGGTAAGATCATTCTAACTATTGTTGATGGCAGTTCTTTTACATTTTTGGATGCCTTATTTGTGTTAGGGATCAAGAAAAATCTATTATCAGTTTCAACATTAGCCAACTATGACACTCATGTGTCCACCATTGGTTTTTGCTTCATGTTTGGTAGCTCATTCATATCTTGCTTGAGTAAGAAGAAGCCTATTGTGGCCACTTCTAGTTGTGAGGCTTAGTACAGGGCAGCTTTCATGGCAACTATTGAGTGTGTGGCTCAAATGCCTTATGGCTGATTTGGGTGTTGGTCAGTCTTCTACCACGACCATCTTCACTGATAGTCAGAGTGCATTGGCATTTGTGAGGAACCCTCTGTTCCATGCTCACACTAAGCACATTGAGGTACACTATCATTATGTTAGGGATAGGTTCTTTGTTGGAGAGATCATTTTGGCATGTGTGCCCACAAAAGAATGTTGTAGAACATTTCACAAAGGCTTCACCTAGGGAGACATTTGAAGCTTTATGCAAAGATTTGGGCTTAATTCCTTTTGTGGATTGATTCCACATAGATTGACACTTCCTTGTACATGAGTGCCAACTCCTTGTTCACTAGATCACTCTCGGGGGGGATTTGTTGATATATTTTGATAGTGATGTGTGTGAACAAACTAGGACCGTTGGGGCACTTTTTTCCCTCTTTGGAGGTTTTTTCCCCCGACTTGTATATATGCATATAACCCTAATGTGTGTTTTAATTGATAATACATTCTCTTGATAACACATTCAATATCTTTGTACATTCTCTTGATAATACATTCAATATTGTGTGTTTTACTCCAAGCTTCTTCTTCTTCTTCCTTGTGTTGTTCATGTGCTTCCAAAGACCTAAAACTCCAACATCCTTTTGGTTGCTTGCATGTGAGGTTTCCTAGGAGTATGCATGAACTAACTTAAGACACTTACTCCATAGCAAACGTCAACCCTTGTCAAAGTAGCATAGTTTAAAGTAACAACAAGAATTTGGTAGCTAGTTATATCCTCAATTTGTTCCCTTTCATGCGCACTTAACTTTAGGTTCATATCCATAGGTGTACCTGCAACCTTTGAATTATCCATTTTGAATTTTCCAAACATGTCTTTGATATACTTTATCTTAATAAGATACATACCCTTTTCTCTATACACTACTTTCAATCCTAGGAAGTATGTGAGTAGACCTAGATCACTGGATTTAGATTCTTCTTTCATCTCAAGCCTCATCTTCCTTATACCTTCAACATCATTACCTATGATTATGATGATGAGAGCTCAAGTTAAGCAACAAAAAATAAACATGGAGAAGGATAAGAGAGAAATGAAAAATAATCCTTCATGGAAATAAAGAAGAGCTAAACAAAAAGTAAAGTAAAAAAGAAAGTAGAACTAGAAAAGATAGTACATACCAAACTTCTAAAGAAACCAAAAGAAAATTATTCAAAGCAAAAACATGAGTTCAAAAACATGCACAATATATCAAAATAACTAGAAATTTTGATCAACGCATATAAAGCAAGAGTAGAGGAGGGACCCATCCTAGTAGATCAAGAGAAAGTATATCCAATGCCTGAATTGGAGCTAGAGAAAAATGCAATTGCGTAAAGAAAACATAGAAAATGTGCAACAATTATTAGAAGAAGGTCCCTTAGAGACTAATTCTAGAAACATAAAAAATTTTCAAGAAAGATTTTGGAAGGAAGTATTGGAGAATAAATTGAAAAATCAAGAAAATGATCAACGACCTTACTCTAACATTCAAGAAGAAATAGAACCAACTATTGATTCAAATAAAATTGAAGAGATACCATTGAAAATGGATATTATATTGAATGATCAATTTAACATTTTGTGTCGATGGACTCTAAAGGAAGTAATAGATACAACCCTCATCTACAAGAATATCTGAATCAAGAAAGGAAAAAATTGAATGGAAAACCTTGATAACGTAGACAGAGAGTCATGTATGCGAGTACCCATGTACAAAATTGGAGGATACTATGAGGGGGACTTCCAATTCACTATGAAGATAAACAAACAAATGCCATTTTAGATAGTGGAGCTTGAGTAGCCATTAGGACAAGAAAAATTTGGGAAGTATTGGAGGCTCAGCAAGTTAAACCTACTAGAATGAAACTCCAACTTGCAAATGGATACATGGAAACACCTTTAGGTATTTTGGAAAAGGTAATCATAAAAGCCTATGGAATAGTGTTAAACGATAATACTTCTATCCAACTTTCGGAAGAGTATTATCGGGTCCTCGGGTTCTTGGGAGTGGTAGGGGTCTGTTAGACAGAGGCCTTGTACTATTTTCCCAATTCTTCACACAATCATAAATACTCCATCACGTCTTAGCACAGTGGGTGAGTCTGAATACTGACCACTCTTTGGCACGGTGAATATTAGGACTTTTAGACTGAATCTGCTATGATAATGGAGCAGAGGTCCTGTTGTGACTTATAAATAATAGAATACGCACTTTTCAATAATTGAATACTACTCAATATGACGATTCCATGTGACAGGTAAGTACACCGAACAATAATACACAGACAACTATAATCGGGATTACGCCAAACTTATCGTATACTGACTCAAGTCACAAATTCCTACCGCAATTGACAAACTTACCAATACTTCTGTTCACATACAGATCTTTACCGAATTCTTAGTGAACGCAGACTATTGTATCGAATCTGGTCACTTAACCGAAAAGATACTAAATGTAGATGATTAACTTTGACCTTACACAGTCTCTCGCAGGATGACAAACACACTATTTCACGACAGAAAAATCCAGAATCGTATAACTGATCATCAAAAAGACTCAGAACACAAGACTACCGAATGGAAATCGGTTCAACAAGGAGAATAGCAGAATAGTTAGATACAAATAGAATAGAACAGAACTCAATGTACTCATCAATATCTCATACATAGTCTCAAAATATGATGCTCGCAATCTCCCAAAGTGATTCAATATAACAGACAGACAGAATACAATACGATACTTGCAATTTCCAAACACTTCAGTTCGAGATGTGATCAACCCTACTCGCTACAATACCCAACAGAACAGAGACTCCTTCCGAAAAACTACTACTACTCTTTACCGCTTTCCTTTATGCGCTTTAAATAGAAATCTGCTACAATGTTTCCGCGAATCCACTTTTTACGGCACCTGTCCGGGTTCATCCGTCCTGGTTCGGCGGCCCTCTAACAAATAGAAATCAAATATACCTTTGCAATAGTTGAACTTCCTCATCTTACCTCATATGAGATCATCCTAGGAAAACCTTTTATGAGACAAGTACAAGTAGTTCAAGATTGGGGAAAGGATTACCTTTATCTTCAAAACCTAGGAAATGTAACTAAAGTACATTGAAGGATGGAAAATTACCATGAGACATCTCCAAGAGAATGGAATAAGGTTCAAAATAAACATGATGGTATAGATGAATCAAAGGAAATGTCAACTTCTGAAAGTGAAGATGAAGCACCACTTTGGGCATTTGTTCCAATAAAGAAAAATTTACCAAAAAGATTTCATCTAAGAATGGAAGTTTGTATAAGTGATAAAACAATAGAGGATGAAAGATATATACCTCAATCAAGATTTTGAACCCTAGGGATGGAATGAGATCTTGTCTACCTAATGTTAACCTATGATCCAGTTCACTGAAGGAACATGATAGGTCTACAAGGTTCTTGGGTTTGCAGAATCTAGTAAATACTAGATCCTTGTATTTCTCCAAGTACGCATCACTGAATTACTAAACAAATTATCAAATATGGTGGGAAACTTATATTCTGCACCAAACTTTATAGATACATAGTGCAAAATTAATGATCTATCGAATCACACATTCACCAATTCATAGAAATAAAGAGAACAATTATTCACTACACATTATCAATAATCAAAGAATTTGACCATAGCGAATCAATTAACAAAGCATTCTTCTACGACACTATAGATAGAGAGTCTGACATATCTAGTACGTGTCTCTTGTTTCCCTTACCCCGAGATAGAGCAATACTTTATTAATTTAAATAGTTACATTGGTGTGCCACTTCGACAAGATGTTTCCCTAGGTTATTATTTACAAGTGTAACTATTAGTTCGACATTCGAAAGCTAACATTGACATGCACGGAGGACTTGAATCCAAAAAGATCAATTAGAAAAAGAAGAACTTTATTTGGCACCTTCAAGTTCTCCATTGGATCGAGTGAAAACATTGGATTTGAAAGAATCACGCACTTCTCTAAAGGTAGTCTGAACCTTGTTTGTAATAGTTTTAAGTAAGCATTGAACTTCATCTGATTGCAAGGTGATAGTACCATCAAGAGTGGCACTAGACATTGAATCCGAAGACAAAATGGCTTTGCTCTGAGATTCTGCCAATTGGAAACCAAATCAGACTTGAAGATAAAAATCTTGTTGAAAGATATGCTTATGGTGTTGTGTTCAACCCCAAGCTATGTGTAGAGCTTGCTTCTTGAGTTGCTTTTCCTAGTCTAGAATTTGTTGTAGGGCAAAAACTCAATGTTGTGTAGAAAGAAATTGTTCTTGTTGATCTACCTAAGTGGATAATTGCTCGTTGGTTTCCTTCAAGGTAGTTGCAGTCTGTTGAAGAAGGTCATAGTCTTGAGCCTACTCGTGTAGGTGAAACATGAGCTTTTTAATTGTTGCATCTTGGACCATTGTTTCTTTTTCAAGTTCCTCTCTCTAGAGAAGATGTCAAGTGTTGGCTTCTATTGGAGTTTGAGGTATGCAAAAGCGCACAAACAACTCAACAAAGGAGAAGAAGCTTGGAGCACAACACACAATATTGAATGTATTACCACTAGAATGTACAAAGATAGGAGACCCATTAGGGTAATAGGCATATATACAAGCCGGGGGAAAAAACCTCCTAAAGAGGGAAAAAAGTGCCCCGAGTGTGTTCACACACATCACTACCTATATATATCAACAAATCCCCCCTGGGAGTGATGTTGTGAACAAGGAGTAGCACTCATGTATAAGGAAGTTCCAAGCTATGTGGAATCAATCCACAAAAGTAAGTAAGCCTAGAGCTTTGCGGAAAGCTTCAAACTTCTCCCTAGGCAGAGCCTTTGTGAAAAGATTTTCACTGTTCTCCTACATGGGCACATATGCTAAGCTGATTTCTCTAGTGGAGAACATCTCTGTAATAAAGTAAGTTTATGATCCTGGTCGCTAAGTTGCGGGATCAAGCCCCGCATCGACGACTACAGATGGTCATGTCTTTTGCTTAAAAAACTTCTACATCATTAAAGTACTTGATAAGAACGAATGGCATAGAATACACACATCCCACGGTTTTTGTAGTGGAGAAAATGACATTAGGGGAAAAAATGAACCCTGCATGGGCCTTGTAAGGATCCCTAATTTTTAGGGTTTAAAGTTAACAAAAGAGAGATTAAGTCCATAAAAAAAAACCACTAGTGGTTTTGCAATAAAATATTTCCTTTAAGGAATGTGATCATTTCAAATACAGTCGTGGGAAATCTTATCCCTTGGATAATCATGCATGAACGGCTACGATCCTCTTTAGTGTGCCTGTCAAAAGAAGACAAAAGTTATCCCAACTCATGAAAAGTCATGGGCATTCTGGTTCATTGGATGAAATTGCCGCGGACGGTTTTGATCAACACAAGTTTGTCTGTCACAAAAAGACAAATTTTGAAGCATTCAATGAAGTGAGAGAGTGTTTTGACTGGCAAAAAATGACAAACAAGAAGGCGCAGTTCTGTGGCGGGGAGAATTCTGCTACGTCCGATGGACCAAGAATCGATGGCTATAAATTTCTCTTGGGATGCTTTCAAGAACAAGTATTCACAACCATTGGATCAAGAAGTGATCCAATGGATACAAATCAAAGAAATCCAAGATTCAAGAGGAATGAATCCAAGCCACTCCTTTTCAAGTCCATTCAACGATGAAGATACTAACGTGCAATTTTTCAAATCTTTCAATCTACATCATTAGATCTTTGCCACACATAAGGGACCAAATTTTATGCCGACTTTTTTCTGGCATTCAACATGAGCCATTAGATCCTTGAGTTCATCCAATGGCTATGGTTCAAAATATAGGCATATCAAACCACTTTTGGAGAAAAACTCGTGGTTTTTAGTCTTTCATACCACCCTTGACCACAAAGAAACAAGGGAAGCCTATGCCTAGTCTAGGTGATTGAGGGACTAGAGTGTGGCCACCACCCTCTTCTCATTGGTCCATCACTAATCATCTCTTAATCTAAAATGCCCATGTAAGGCTCATTTTTTCCCCTAATGAATGCCTCCTGAATTGAGGTCGTGAGTTTGAATCTGATGCACATTCATTGTGAAAGCAACTCTTTTGCAACCTCCTCTGTAGCGGAGGCCCACCAAATCCAATTTGAGATCATTCTGTAGGACACTCCTTCTGAATACCAATCTCCACTGATGATGATGTCACAACACCATCAATAGGAGCACGCATAGATGGCATTAGGTGTTCGGATGCAACCGATACCGCCTGCCTAGATTACATTCTTGGAATTTCTTCACTCTATTCAGACTTGGATTAGCTTACTCTTTTCACAATTTTCCATTGGATAAATGGAACCTGAGTGAATAATTTCCAAAAGGAATTTTTATTGCCTATGCTTGGGCAATCTACGAAGTAGTTCCAATCGCACATTCTTGGACAATCATGGCCAATCTTGGTCAAGTCTACTTGAGCTTGCGACTATAATAAAGCCTTAGTCTTTATCTTTTAAGATCTCCTAAACTATCAAACGCGTATTTGCTTACCCACGGGATTTTAGAGATCTCTCCCCGACTCAAGTCCAAGCATATACTGATGCTTCATAGATTCCAAAGCTAAGAATCTTTCATATACCTTTATGTTATATCACTATTTGGACTTAAGTACAAATACTAATGGTTTGGGAACTGTTGGGAACTACTTGCTATCAAACTCACTTGAAAGATTCCAGTCTCACTTCAAGGGAGATTTTTTCTTTCAAGAACTTTAGATTCTTGTCAAGGAATCAAGTAATACTAAGACAGTGATTCATCTTGGAACCTTTTGCTTTCGAGTCCAATGACTCATCTTGGAATCCTTAGTTTTACTCGAATAATCTCTCTAAAAGAAATCTTGACTATTGAACAAGAAGAAGACTTAAGGCTTTATTGCTTGTCCAAAAGATATTCCTTTTTAACCAAGAAATTAGTTTACCAGACTATTTTCTTTGTTGGCTTATCTTTAGGAAGTAGCTTGATTCCTAAACATTACTTTGATATATCTTTTAGGAAAATATCTTTGGGTTTCTTCTTTAAGCTCTAATTAGCTTAAACAAAACCAAGCATACTTTTCTTATCCTCAAAAAAGTGCTAAATAAAGTTTCCATACACTTTGAAAACTTTGCATCTTGACAAGAGATGTAGTCATGGAATTCAGCATCCGACTATTGAACACTAGAGTTCAAGTAATGCTAAAGTTTATTCATCTTTTTGAGGTTCATCACTTGTCAAGATGAAATCAAAGAACAAACTTCAAAAGTTCCATGATTTTTTCAAATTTGGAACATATCAATTATCCTTTGAACTTGAAAGTATTCAACTTCTTAACAAACAATTATGCATATGTGAATGCCTGTTTCTTGTATGAAAATGCATGTGCGTGCATGCACCTATTGGAATTCTCCTTTCATGCACCAAATTTAAAGCAAGCAGTTCTTGAGCTTGGCATGTGTGCATCCAATCATCCATGCACAAACAGTCTATCTTCTACCTTACAAAAGGTTATAAATATATATGTGCACAGACTTGAGTGCATCCAATTCCTTTTGCAAACAAGAAGAAAATGTGTATGGTGCATGAAAACATTCTTTTGAAAGGAGAGATGCACCAACAATCTTTCTTAGATGCATGCCTATGTTTGTGTTTAATGAGCGTTTCCATATCTTTATGCTCTTTCATGTAAATTTCAATAATTTGCATCAAGATTATCAAGAGTGAAGTTTTACTATCAAACTTCAATGATAAATATGCATCCTCTACGAAAGGAGAGAGCAAAAACAAATATTGAAACCAATCATTAACTTTGAAAATACTTATCTCCCAATTAAGCTATGTCCTTCCTTTGATCCTCTTGAAGAGCCATTCTCCATCGTTGGGTCCATAAGGAAGAATTACATATTCCTCCTTGAAGAGCATTGCCTTGTAGCTACCTTGGGATCTCCTTAAAGAAGATTCAACCTCCATTCTTGTGATCTTGCGTCTACATGTTGATGAACATGGCTATCGTTCTTCATATCTCAAGTGAGATGGATATGCGGGCATCAGACCGTGAGTTGATGATTATCTTTTAGTCCTAGTTCGGATCTTGAAGTTAAGTTTGATCCTCAAGAAAATTAAGACTTCAAAAAAGGAGTTTAATTCAAGAAGGATAAAAGTAGTATCCTAAGATACTTCAAGATAGCTTCAAGATAAAGGACAGAAGATATGAAGTAAGTAACATCCAAGATCTTCTTGAAACACTTCAAGATAAAGTGTTGTTAATTCAAAAATATTTCATAAATTTTTGAAAAAGTTGGACTTTGATTTTTAGTTGATCTTTTCAACCAAGGATTTTATTGACTAAGTCAAGCACCAAGTTCCTAGTGTTGCACAAGAATTGCATTCTCAGTAAGGAGTCAGAAAAACTGAATATGACCTGAACGTAGTCTCAAGTGAAGCATTATTTGAATACAAAACTCATCAATAGAACCTCAGTGGGTCGACACACTGATATTGGTTACCACACTAGTATCTTGTGGTTGGATGATGTTTTTGAGTTGCTTTGAATCTTTTTGAGAATCCAGCTTATATCTCTTAAAGATAGGAAAAATGCTTCAATACCCTGTTGAAAGAGATCTTTGAGAAGTTAAAGTCCTGAGTCATCTAGAATTTGACTCATAGCAAGTTTACTATCTTTGAAGTTTGAACTGGTTGAACAGAGTTTTAGTTATTTCTTTCAGAATCTTTTGGATTTGACTCAGATATGGTATCTGATTCTTTTCACACAAGTCAAGGATTAGCCGCATAGAACAAGGTAACTAAATTAAACATCCTAGATAGATGTTCTGTATAAGAACCTTTTCAAACATCGAAAGATGATAAGTTCAAGGTTGACTTATTCAGTTGAGTTTGCTTCAAGTTATAGCATAAATGATTTCCTAGAGTCCAGTATACTCTAGAATAGACAAGTTAGGAATTGCTCATCAGATTGACAATTCCCAAGAATTTTTAGCTCAAGTCTATGAGAAAATTGTACAAGATAAGTTCAAGTTTGACTTATTCAATTGAGTTTGCTTCAAGTTATATCATAAATGATTTCTTAGAGTCTAGTATACTCTAGAATAGACAAATTAGGAATTGCTCATCAGATTGATAATTCCCAAGAACCTTTAGCTCAAGTCTATGAGAAAAGTGTCCTAAGTTGGACAATTTTCATTTTTAATTTGAATTGGTCAAGTTATCGTATGGTTGAATCAAAAGAAATGGTAAACTTTCTCCTATAGTTTACATAGGATTTTTAAGCTCAATAGGACAAAGTAGTCCTCTAGTTGGGTGAAAAAATCAAGTAGTTGTTGGATAGGAGTTAACCATTCTACAAACATCCAAGTTAGATGTTTGGGACAACCAAACTTCAAGTTTTCCAAACCAAATTCAAGTGAATCAAGAGTTCTCAAAGTCTTGTAAGGGATAAGAATGCATTTATTACTAAGTCCATGCACTAGTCATGCCCATAAATGAACTAGTAGGTTGAATCCACCTAGTTCACATGTTTCTGCCTAGATTGCACATCGAGAAACTGTGAGTTTGCGAGGGATGTTTTTAGATCCACCCTTATTATTCTTTCACTAGTTTGTACTTTTTTCAATTCATCAAAGTGCAAAATGAGACAGTGTTTTGAATCATTTGGGCATGGATGCCACCACAGATATGAGACATGTCCTTCCAGTTCTAGAACATGACCATGTTCTTCTAGTTTTAGAACATGAGGCTCGGGGGTTTCCTATAGTAGATTTATAGCTCTATTTTCAAGCACAAAAATATTTTCCAAGGGGGAAGAATGCAATAAAGTAAGTTTATGATCTATGGGTATAACCGGTTCAGACAGATCTGAAATCGGACACCGTTTGGTCATCCATGTATATGAAAAAGATCTCGAGTTTAGAATTACTAGGAGGTCTTGTGCTCTTGTGAACAAGTGATCAACTTAACTTAGTGGTTAAGTCTCAAGGATGTGAAGGAGGAGGTCTTGGGTTCAATCCCCATGAGGGACATGGGGAGAGTGTTTTGCCCAAAGAGCTCTAGAACCTTCTAGAAGCATCCACTTGAGTTAACTCGAGTTGACTGGGACACTTGGCACACATGTAGTTATGTGGCCGACACATGGATGGTTAGTATCCACTTGCCTAAGAAGGCAGTCCCCTTGGAGAGAGCTATATAGATAGAGGCATTTGGTTGGGAGGAGAGTCATCTCTCTAGCACGTGGTGGTCGTAATCCTTGTTCTCTTGCAATCTCCCTGACATAATCATAATGCACCTCAATGTGTTTAGTGCGAGTATGAAACACAGGGTTCCTCCCAACTGCGAATGCACTCTGACTGCAAGTGAAGATGGTGGTGACAGAAGACTCACCAACACCTAAATCAGCTATAAGGAATTTGAGCCACACACACTTAACAATCATTGTGAAAGCTGCCCTATACTGAGCCTCACAACTAGAAAAGGCCATAGTAGTCTGCTTCTTGCTCAACCAAGATATACATGAGCTACCAAGCATGAAGCAAAATCCACTAGTGGACACATGAGTGTCATAGAAACCACCTGACTCAGAGTCAAAAAAGCATGTAAATCGAGCGGTAGTGATCCCTCCTTGGAATAAAAAAATCCAAGTAGTCGGGTACCACTCAAGTAGCTAAAGATGCACTTAACTGCCTGCCAATGCTTGACACTTGGACAATGCATAAATGTGCTCATCTATGAGAAAACAAACTAAATATCTCGCTGAGTAATGCATAAGTAAATCAAGCATGCAATAGCCTGCTGATAGAGAATGGTATCAAGTGCATCTCCAGCATCATGAAGTTTCAATCATACACCTGTCTCCATAGGAGTAGCAATAGGTTTACAATCTTCAAGGCCAAAATGCTGCAATAATGTGTCAATATATTTCATTTGACACAAAGCCATTCCACCATCAACTTGCATAGACGGAATGCCCAAATAATGATGCAAATGCCCCAAATTAGACATCTCAAATGAAGCATGCAAATCAGCAATATGCTTGTCATGAGGACCAGTGAGAAGCATGTCATCAACATACACAACAATGATCAGAAGCACATCATTAGCATGCGTAACATACAAGGTGCTTTCAATTGGACTATTCTGAAAACCATGTGCAATAAAATAGGCATGTATCTTTTCATACTAGGCGCGTGGTGCTTGCTTTAAACCATATAATGCCTTCTTTAACCTGCACAATTGATTTTCATGCCATTTCTGGACAAAGCCATGGGGCTGAAAAACATACACTTCTTCATGCAAGTCACCATTCAAAAATGAAGTTTTAATATCCAACTTATGTACATTCGAACCATGATGAGCTACAAAGTGCACAGATGCTACGAATAGTAGTTTGGCATGTAGGTGCAAAGGTCTCATCAAAATCGATGCCTCTTTCTTATGCATAACCCTTTGCAACAAGCCTAGCCTTATACTTGCCAATTTCTCCATCAGGTTTATGCTTCAGCTTGTATGCCAATGGCCTTCTTGCTAGAAGGCAAGTCACATAAAGACCAGGTACCATTTTTTATGATAGCAACATATTCAGATTGCATTGCAGCCATCCAATGTTTAGGATTTTGTGCTTCATAAAACAAAATAGGCTCAGTCTCATCACACAGACTAGACGTATCCATAGCATAGTAATCTGATGCAAAAGAGGCACTATGAGAGCCTGAAGAAGTACGGTATGACAAAGATGCATCTAATTTTTTGTCACACAAAGTTTGCACTAGTCATTTGGCATAGTTTTTGCATACTCAATATCAACTCTCTCATCAACAAGTGCATCATGTAAATCTGCATCAGAAATAGAATGATCTACATCATCACATGAAACTTGGAAAGGCTAAGAAGTTGCCTCATAAGGGCTAGCACTAGATTCTCCACTTGTAAAAAAGAGGTAGGAAAGTATCATACATGTCTTTGGAGCTAACAAATAACTCCTTCGTACATGAAAGTAAAGGCTGAATAGCATCTTCCACAAAAACAACATCATGGCTAAGAAAAGTGCATTTAGCCTATGGATGATATAGTTGATAGCCTTTGCTTTTAGAACTATACCCAACAAAAATACATTTCATTGCTTTATCATCCAATTTCCTATGATGTTGTTCAGGCACTAATGCATATGCCAAACAACCAAAAATATGCAGGTGAGCAACAGATAGCTTGCGACCATGCCAAGCCTCATATGGAGTGATAGATTAGAATGCTTTAGTGGGACATATGTTGCACACATGATAGCTTCAAGCCAGAGACTATTTGGTAAAGCCTGACTCTTGACCATACACCTCCCCATCTGCATGAGTGACATATTCTTCCATTCAGCAACTCCATTCTATTGGGAATGACACTCGTTAACCAAGTAAGGGGAATCCTTAAATTGTCTAACCAACAGAGATGGTGACCATGCCAATAGATTTGATTGAGAAATCTCAAAACTTTGTTGGGCGACTTTGGTGATGGGGCTTGCAGAATGACCTACACCTTATTTGGGTCAACCTGAATCCCTTAGTGATAAATAATATGGCCCAATAACTTGCCACAAGTTACAACAAAAATTGATTTGTTTGAATTAAGGCACAACCTATGATCTATACACTTTAGAAAACGAAGGAAAAGGTGATGCAGATGTGCCCATGTAGCACCTGAAACTAAGAAATCATCAAGATATATTCTCATGAAACTAGTGAGATAAGGAGACAAGATCTCCTACATACATCATTGGAAAGTACTAGGGGCATTCTAGAGCCCAAACCACATAATTATGCACGAATAGAACCCCTAGTTTGTAATAAAAGTGCTTTTAGGCATATCTTCTTGGACCATATGGACTCGCTTATAGCAACTCTGACCATCTAAAAAGGAATACATCTCACAATGTGTGACTTTGTCCAACATTCTGTTCAGAAAAGGCAGAGGGAAGGGGTCAGGGATGGTGGCTGCATTCAATTTTCGGTAGTCAACAAAAATTAAGAGTTTCTTATTTTTTTGAGGTACAATGACAATTGGGGAGATCCACCACATGTTTGACTAAACCATAAACCCAACCCATAACAAGCGATCCAATTTATCCTTTACTTGTTTAGCATAATGGGGGTTCATCCTATAGCTTTATTGCTTGAGCAGATAAACATCCAATTTTAGCACCACACGATGTTGGTATAGCCTAGAGTCTAAACCCTTCATGTCCTTATAATCCCATGCAAACACATCAACAAGCTTAGTTAACAATGCAAGGAGATCCCATTTAAAAGAATCATCTAGTCCCACTCTAATCTTTATAGGTCATGGATTTAAGTGATCACCTAGGTTAGATGTAATAAGTTGGTCCTCTGGGACATAAGATTGCTACCCAAAGGTAATGTCCATCCCAGGATAAAGATTCTTTTGTAAGTTTTCTAGGTCCAATACATCATCCAAGAAATTTTTGGTCTCAATTGAGGTAGGTTGAACAGTCCAAGATGCTAGAGACTAGTGGTCGATTACATGTTGTAATCCATTGCTCCTAAGGAGAGCAAATCTTGGTTGGTAGAAAGGAATGTCGTTTTCCTCATCATCCAAAAGTCCATCCTGCATATGCACCGATTCAGCTACATAAGGCCTAGCATGTATCTCAGAAGGTTTAATATTGTCAAGAGGAACAATGTATTTAGGGTGGTTACATTTAAAGATCAATTCATGTGATGGCCAATCTTGCAAGACTTTGCCCTTCTTTAGCCAAGGACGGCCATAAGTAAATTATAATCTAGGCTAGACTCGGGCAGATCCGAAACAACAAAAGTCATGTAAAAGACCACACCCTAGAGCATAATGGGAATGTTCCAGACTAACCCCACTAGATGGACCCTAGACTAGTGAGCCATATGAACAAAGAACTTTATTGGTTCAATTTGATTCCAACCAAGCTTCTTGCATAGAGCCACTCATATGGCAATATTTATGCCAGAACCACCATATATGAGAACTTGGATAAACTTGTGATTTTTATACCAAACCATAATCAAGGGGTCCACATGATTGACTATTGTGTGTGGTTTTGAGTGTATAATAGTTGTGGCTAGTGATGAGATCTCATACAGATTAGCCTGCTACTAAAACTATTGTCGAATGCTTAGGACAAGAGTCAATAATCATTCAAAAGGCAAGGTGATCCACGCTTTAGACAAAATTTCCTATGCTTTGGTGGAAGGTGGCTCTTTCGATAGTGTGTCGGAGGTTTCAGGTGGTTTTGCTACTGAAGATTTTAGCGTAGTTGATACGGGGGGCTCTCACATCTAAGCATTGATCCATACAAGATGAGGGAAGATTGATGCTTTAGCTTGGGCCCATTTTGCCGCCTTGGATAACATCCATTGCTACTCCTTAAAAGATGGTTCAAACACTTCAATGGTTCGTTGTAAGATTTTACCCGATCTTGTTTGGATAGTAGCAGCTTGACCTTTGACAGTTGTAATAATGATCATGTTTGTCATTGGGTTTTTTCAGTCGTTCTTGCATTTGTCATATCCTTGGACATCCTAACAATGTCAGTGAATGTGGCCCAATTCATCACAAAAATGTCAATGTGGTTAGAATGTTCTATTATTGGCATTGAAAGAACCCTTGTTCCAGCTTGATGGATTTTAAATCCCTAGTGGTGGTGCTTGAAAGTTTTTATAAGATGAATAATTTGAAAGTTTTTATTGGCATTGAAAGAACCCTTGTTCCAGCTTGATGGATTGTAAATCCCTAGTGGTGTTTCAAAGATGAGGGGGAACATAATTTATTGCGGAATCACTAGGCCCTTGTATTACTGCATTCATTGCTAAGCAAGTCTACCTCTTGGGATTCTAAGGACACATTTCTATAGAGTGACTTCCATTCTCATAGATTTCACAATAAACCTAATTCAATACAAAATTCACTGCCACATGTCCTAGATTTTTACACTTTATGCAAAACACTTGTTTAAAAATGTCTTTAGATTTACTCTTGCCAAACTTCACCCATTCTAGAACTTTTGCAAATCCACCGACTTTGCATTCCAACTACAAAGCCATTTCAATAACAACATCCAATGGCATACCACCAGTGCACCAGATTATCATAACATGACATACTTTTGGGTTAAGACCATTGATAAACCACTAGGTGATGATATCGTTTGGTAAGTTAGAATTTGCCTGAGGCAGTTGATAGAGGTGAGTATGAAAAATTGTGTCATACTCCTGCACTCCCTAGTTTGGTTGTTTTTTGTTATTCTGCAAGAAGTCAAAAATTTATACTACATTTTTTAAAATTGGAACCATTGCAAGAAAAAATCCCATACATCATCATAGTGTCAAAAGTGATTTAAGTCAAATTTTGTTAACCATCCTGATGCTTCGTTAACTAGAGTTGATTGAAATACTATTGCTTTGTATTCAACATCATCTGGGTTATCTAATACATTGTAATTGATTTCAAATGTGCAAACATGAGCATCAAGGTCATCACTTGAGAATCCTCTAAATTTAGCATAAGTCACCCTGATTGAAAATTCTATTATTTTTCCACGTTGCCTACCTTATTGTTCACCTTATAAGTCTGCCATTTCTTTAGGACTGAAACACTGGAGTGGGTCCACTACTTTTTCATAATTGGAGGTGGTAGGTGAGGCTTGATCAATGATTAATGGTGGACCTTGTGGAAGTTGTAAAATTAGTTGTTGAATGGGTTCTAATTCTTTTGGTTGCGATACTTGCCTACTACTCCAAAATCTTGGAAGTGTGTTGACACAATGCACCATTCAATCGACGTTCTCCACCCTTCTCTGATACTAACTAGCTTTGAGACCGATTCTTTTATAATCTTTGTGATGTCCACTACAATTTTTTATGCAAATTTTGTTTGCATAGATGGATTGGTTTGCATCTTTTCATTTGCAATCGGAGCCTTGGGGATGTTCTAAGTATCGTCGAGCACCAGACTTTCACCAAACAAGACGGGAGCATCTGAAGTATCGTCAAGCACCGAAATTTCATCGCAAGTCTTTAGTGTTTCTCACAGACCGGAAATACAAAAATATAGTGTCAAATGTTGGTACAATTAGCAAGTCTAAGTGCTTGGCAAATTATCCAAGACTACACATTATTGCATTACCTCGCATGAAGAACCATGTATGAACACTTGCTTATCAGTTTGGTTGTATTTACTTTGGATAATTGTAAAAGAAAAAGGAATAAGCAATCTTTTGAGGTTAGGGAGCCAAACCCATGAATCATTTGGTAGGATGAAGCAATTTAAATGATCCCTAAAGTGTAGAATCACCTTTAGGTGAGGGAAAATTTGAATTCAAACTCTTCACATGTGTATAAATACATATACTTCTAGTCATAGGATAGGAGAGCTATTCTGAGAGACTTTGAGCTACATAAGAGAGCATACATTGCTCTCACTTCATGTATGTGTAGTCTACTACACTTCCCTTGTATCATATGTTCAATAGCATTTAGATTTTGATACATATCATTGAGTATATCTCTGTACCAATCCTCAAAAGCAAAGGCCTACCAACTCAAGAAGAACAAGAGAGGTTATACACATGGTGCTCAAAGGATGCTCTAACAAGGTCATATATTCTAAACTCAGTCTCTAAGTTTTAACTTCCACACATTAGGAGTTGCAAGACTTCAGAAGAGACTTGGAATGCTCTTGAAGCATTCTTCTCATCAAGTACCAAGGCAGGGAAGAATCAATTTTGGATGGAGTTCACCACACTCAAGAAGATGCTCAAGCAGAGTGTGACTAATTTTGTCACCAAAATGAAGGACATAGCAGACCAACTTGGAAGCATTGGAGAAATCGTTGATTAAGGGCAGATATTAAGGCAAGTAATCAATGGAATAAAGGCACATGACAAATGGAAAGCTTTCACCACAACCATGGACCTCTACATGGACATGCAAGTTCCTTATTTCAACACTCTCATGGAACAATTGTGCACACATGAGGCAAAGCTTATGAAGAATGGAGACAACTCAAAAGGTAATCAATCCTCTGCTCTCTATACAGATAATAATAAGAACAAAGATAGCAAAGGCAAAGGTCAAAATCAGATGATGAATGTAGCACCTCTCAAGCAAACTTTGTAGGTAGAGGTAAAGACTCAACAGGAAGAGGCAGAGGAGGAAGACAAGGTAGGGGGAGAGCTCAAATCTCATCTCCATGTGCCATATATGGCTTTACTAATCATTTGTTGATATATTTAGGTAGTGATGTGTGTGAACACTCTAGGACCGCCGGGGCACTTTTTTCCCTCTTTAAGAGGTTTTTTTCCCCCGGCTTGTATATACGCCTATTGCCCTAATGGGCTACTCATCTTTGTACATTCTCTAGTAATACATTCAGTATTGTGTGTTTGTGCTCCAAGCTTCTTCTTCTTCCTTGTGCTGTTCGTGTGCTTCCGCAGACGTCTATGAAAACTAGGTTTGCAGGTTAAAGAAGGCATTATATGGTTTAAAACAAGCACCACGTGCTTGGCATGAGAAGATACATGCCTATTTGATTGCACATGGTTTTGAGAACAGTCCAACTGAAAGCACCTTATATGTTAAACATGCTAATGATGTGCTTCTGATCATTGTTGTCTATGTTGATGACATGCTGCTCACTGGTCCTATTGAGACACATATTGCTGATTTTAAGGCTGATTTGCATGCCTCATTTGAGATGTCTGATTTGGGGCATTTGCATCACTATTTGGGCATTCAGTTTATGCACATTGATGGTGGAATGGCTTTGTGTCAAACGAAATATATTGACACATTATTGCAGCGTTTTGGCCTTGAAGACTATAAGCCTATTGCCACTCCTATGGAGACAGGTTTACGATTGAGTCTTCATGATGCTGGAGATGCATTTGATGCTGTTCTCTATCAGCAGGCTATTGGATGCTTGATTTACTTATGCATTACTCGGCCAGATATTCAGTTTGCTGTCTCACAGATGAGCAGGTTTATGCATTGCCCAGGAGTCACACATTGGAAAGCGGTTAAGCGCATCTTTCGCTACTTGAGTGGTACTCGGCTACTTGGGTTGTTTTATCCCAAGGGGGGATCACTACCGCCAGATTTGCATGCTTTTTCTCACTCAGATTGGGCTGGTTGCTATGACACTCATGTGTCCACCAGTGGTTTTTGCTTCATGCTTGGTAGCTCATGTATATCTTGGTTGAGCAAGAAGCAGCCTACTGTGGCCACTTCCAGTTGTGAGGCTGAGTATAAGGGCAGCTTTCACAGCGACTGTTGAGTGTGTGTGGCTCAGACGCCTTATGGCTGATTTGGGTGTTGGCTAGTCTTCTGCCACCACCATCTTCACTAACAGTCAGAGCGCATTGGCAGTTGCGAGGAACCCTGTGTTCCATGCTCACACTAAGCACATTGAGGTGCATTATCACTATGTCAGGGAGAGGTTCTCTGCTGGGGAGATCAGCTTGGCATATGTGCCCACGCAGGAGAACATTGCAGACCTTTTCACGAAGGCTCTGCCTAGGGAGAAGTTTGAAGCTTTCCGCAAAGCTTTGGGCTTACTTCCTTTTGTGGAGTGATTTCCACATAGCTTGGCACTTCCTTATACATGAGTGCCAGCTCCTTGTTCACCGCATCACTCCCAGGGGGGATTTGTTGATATATTTAGGTAGTGATGTGTGTGAATACTCTAGGACCGTCGGGGCACTTTTTTCCCTCTTTAGGAGGTTTTTTGCCCCCGGCTTGTATATACGCCTATTGCCCTAATGGGCTACTCATCTTTGTACATTCTCTAGTAATACATTCAGTATTGTGTGTTTGTGCTCCAAGCTTCTTTTTCTTCTTCCTTGTGTTGTTCGCGTGCTTCCGCAGACATCTATCTCCAACAATCATATCATTGAGAATTGTTTTAGGAATCCTAGAAACCAAAGAGGAATAGGTTACAACAGAGGAGTCTACAAAGGCTCAAGAGGTAGATTCAACAAAAAACAATGGTTATAATAACAACTCATACAACAACAACAACTACCAAGGAGGATACAAAGGAAGCAGAGACTACAACACCTATGAAAGTGATCAAACACAAGAAGATCCACTTCTTCTAATGAACATGACAATGAAGCAAGGTAAAGAATATGAAAATGTATTCTATGTAGACTCAAGGTGCTCAAATCATGTAGCCAGGAATGTAGCTCTACTCTTAGACTTGGAGGATCCAAGGAATAGACATGAAGTCTGAACAAGAGATGACACAAGCTATCTAGCTGAGAAGATAGGATGGAGGGGGAGAATATTTCTCCCATGATTTTGATTCTTATCTCCAAGAGAGAGGAATCAAAAGAGAGATCACTATCAGGTATACTCGAGAGAAAAATGGAGTGGCAAAAAATAGAAATAGAAAAATTATGGATGTTGTTGAAGTGTTTTAATGGCGATGCACCAGAGTGCGCTCTCCTTCTTGAGAGCTCCACGACGATATGCTCGGAGTAGAAAACCGAGCTCTTGAGGCCGCACACAGTACTCCGCACAGAGGCATAGAATACGCAGAAAACACAGTACACAGGAAGCACGAAGACAGACTTCTTAGGTCTTACAAATGCGGCCACTATATGTTTTATTAAAGAACATATACAGAGAAGTGTCTGGTGGCCATTTGGCCTTTCACATGGACACTAACGGTAACAATCTCCCACGAAAGGCCAATATGGCCAGAGTAACTATGGGAGAAAAAATAAAAAATGATAAAGAATACCTGAGTGTAAGTATACAAACTATACCTCCCACCTGATGGGCATGTTACACAGTATACAAGTGACTGCGTAAGATCAAGAATCAAGTAACCCCCATCAAGTGACAACAGTGTCGAAAGCTATCCTGTGGTAGAGCTTTAGTCAAAGCATCTGCAACATTATCTCGAGTGTGAACCTTCTCAAGAATAATGCTCTCAATGGCTAAGCAATCTCTAATGAAGTGATACCTCACCTCAATGTGCTTGGTCTTTGCATGATAGACCGGATTCTTAGCCAAAGCAATGGCACTCTGACTATCACTGAGCAAGTGAGGTACATGCTGAGATAAAGCCATATCACAAGCAAGACGAGAAAGCCACGATGCTTCCTTACATGCCTCACTTGCTCCAACACACTCTGCTTCTATGGTGGAAACAGCTGTACATTCTTGAAGACGAGATCTCCAAGAGATAGCACCTCCAGCAAAATGAAAAATGTACCTTGATGTAGACTTACGATTGTCTACACAACCAGCATAGTCAGAATCTGTGTAACCAATAATGGATGCTTTCCCTCTACCTAAGCATAGACACTTGTCCTTAGTGCCACTCAGATATCTCAAAATCATTTTGGCCGCTTCCCAATGTTTCTTGCCAAGATTAGACATATATCTGCTCACAACTCCCACTACAAATGCAATGTCTGGTCTCGTAGCCACCATAGCATATAGGGAATTTTGGTCATGAATTCCTTTTCCTCATCTGATTTGGGGCAGTCATCCTTGCTCAATTTCACATATGTGGGTAAAGGTGTACTCAATGCCTTTCCACCCTGCATATTGAATCGGTGAAGTACTTTGGATATGTACTCACTTTGAGACAAGTATATGCATCTTTTACTCCTATCACGAGTAATGCGCATGCCAAGAATATGTTTGGCATCCCCCAAATCCTTCATATCAAATGTCTGACTCAACTTCTGTTTGAGAAGTGACAAATCATAAGAGGACTTCCCAGCAATCAGCATATCATCGACGTAAAGTATCAATCATATCAAGCTGCCATCAGAACATCTCTTTGTGTAGAGACAATGATCCTCATTGCTTGGAGAATAGCCTTGGGACTTCATAAAAGCATCAAACTTTTGGTACCATTGTCTAGGAGACTGTTTAAGTCCATACAAGCTCTTCTTGAGCTTACAAACTAGACTTTCCTTGCCAGGAACTACATAATCCTCTGGTTGTTCCATATAGATCTCATCTGTAAGATCTCCATGCAAGAAAGCTGTTTTCACATCCATTTGGACTAGCTCTATGTCCTCCAT
This sequence comes from Ceratopteris richardii, assembly GCA_020310875.1. Lineage (NCBI taxonomy): Eukaryota > Viridiplantae > Streptophyta > Polypodiopsida > Polypodiales > Pteridaceae > Ceratopteris > Ceratopteris richardii. The sequence continues at coordinate 101,914,822 of CM035444.1, forward strand.
TGCAACGAATCCAAGCAACATGCGCAAAGTAGTCATCTTGACCACTTTGAGAGAAGATTTCCTCAAAATCAACACCATGTTGTTGCTTAAAATCCTTTCCAACAAGTCGTGCTTTATATTTTGGAGAAGCACTATCTGATGTGAATTTCAGCTTATATACCCATTTACATGGTAAAGCTTTTCTTCCCTTTGGCAAAGGTACTAAGTCCCAAGTACCATTCTTTTGAATAGAATCCAACTCACTCTTCATGGCACGCTCCCACTTGACATGATCTTCTATCTGCATAGCCTCTTTGTAGCAAGAAGGCTCACCGGCATCTGTTAGCATAACAAAATCTAAACCTGGAACATATCTATCAGGTGGATATGAGACACGTGCAGAACGTCTCAATGGTTGCTGAACAGGAACATGTGCAGACTAATCTGAATGGACATTCTCTTGAACATCCCTATGTGCAACATTTTTATGCATGCTAACTAGAGGACTAGTATCCTCAAACACCACTCTTCTCACTTCAACCTCCTTAATGGGTTGTTTATGCATCTTAGACTCATTAAAAATGACATCACTACTTCTGATCACTGACCGTGTTTCAGGATCCCATAAGCGATATCCAAATTATCCTTCTCGACCATATCCAAGAAAAATGCATTTCTTTGACTTATGGTTCAACTTTTGTCTAAGATTCTTGGGTATATGAACATATGCTTCACACCCAAAAACTCGAAGATGATCATAATATGGTGGTTTCCCTATCCATAACTCTTGTGCCACTTTCAAACCTTTGGCAGTACTAGGTGAAAGGTTAATCACATGAACTGCAGTCAATACTGCTTTTGCCCAAAAACCTTGTGAGAGGTTTGCATGATGCAACATAGAGACTACTCTATCTTGAATAGTTCTATTCATCCTCTCAGCTACACCATTCTGTACTGGGGTATAAGGAGCCATAAACTCTCTACGAATCCCTCTAGACTAACAGAAAAGGCTGAATTCATGTGAGGTATACTCACCCCCATTATCTGAACGTAAAGCCTTAAGCTTAGTTCCTTTTTTAGTCTCAACTGAAGCAAGCCATTTTCTGAAAGTAGGGAATACATCATCCTTTGATTTGATAGGATATACCCAGACTTTTCTAGTAGCATCACCTATGAAAGTGACAAAGTAAAGAGAACCACCTAAGGACCTAGTGGGCATAGACCACACACATTTGTATGAACGAGATCTAAAGACTAAATTGAAGAGTCAATGTGCATTCTATGCACATTTCTGGTTTTCTTTCCATATTGACAATGCTCACAAAATGAAAAATTAGAGAAAGATAACATAGGTAAGTAGCCAGAACGAGAAAGATTTTCCATTCCACTACGAGATATATGGCCCAAACGACCATGCCAAATACAAGCCGTAGGTTGTTCAGTAACAGCTAACAAGTGTTCTTTCTGTGATACAACTAAAGGATAAAGTGAGCCAACTTTGCTTCCTTTTGCAATAACCATATTGCCCTTTGATATACGAAAGGACTGAGCATAGAAGACCACCTTGTAACCAAGGTCATCAAGTTGACCAACTGACATCAAACTGCGTGATAACTGAGGTACATGGCGTACATTATGCATAGTAAATTTTGAACCATCAATGAACTGCACAACCACATCTCCAATCCCCACAACATCACACTGGTAAGAGTCACCAAGTCTCACGGTACCAGGAGACTTTGCTGCATAACTAGAGAACCATTCTCTATGTGGTGTCACATGGAAAGAAGCACCAGAATCTAGCAGCCAGGTGTGGGAAAGAGAATCAGCCATAAGTGCCTCAGATGGCACAGCACTATCAAGTGTCAACACATCAGCATCATCAAAAATAGCATTAATTTCTTCAATCTTCACAGTCGAAGTAGATGGTGCAGGTAATTGTTTAACATGCCCATCAACATTCTGTCCTTTACCTTTAGCATTCTTTAATGCATAACAGTCTTTCTTCATGTGTCCTTTCTTATGAAAATATTGGCATTCGATATCCCTCTTCCTTGATTTACTTTTGCTCTTATTCCGTTGATCATTCTTTTCCTTGTTCTTGCTCTTGCCACGTTGTTGATTCTTTCCTTGGTAAGAATCACAAACATTATATGCATCTCCGCTCTGAGTGCCAACCATAGATTTTCTACGAATCTCCTCACTCAAGAGTGCTCCACATATGTCATCATAGACGAGTTTACCACCAAGTGCACTGTTGCTAATAGCTGTGCAAAACGTATCCCATGATGATGGCAGGGTGCATAACAACAATACTGCTTTCATTTCATTATCCATATCCATTTTCTGAGCCTGTAATTGGGAGAATATAGCATCAAACTCATTTAGATGAGCAGCAACACTATCTGTGTCCTTCATACGAAGGTCATATAATTTTCTCATCAGATACACTTTATTTGATGCCGTCTCTTTTTCATATGTGTTGCATAACTTCTTCCAAAGCTCCTCTGCACTTTCACAGTCTAATACTATAAAGTAAACATTATCTGCCAAGTGCAAGCGAATGGTAGACCTGGCCATTTCATCTAACTCATCCCAATCATCTTCATCCATGTCAGCAGGCTTCTTTGAAATCCCATTTACTGGCTTCCATTGCCTCCTTTGAATCAGCACATCTTTAATCTGATTCTTCCATAGAGCAAAGTTTGTGCCATCAAATTTTCGGATCTCAAAATGGTCTTTGCCCTGCAAGTTATAGCTCCTCCTCGGAACACTAGCACTAGACCCTGATCCACCGGATGTGCCTGAGACCTTTGATGCCATGATCGTAGAGAACTAAATAGAATGATAATGGAGCTAGAAGAGTCCAAACACCAACAAATAAGTGTATCAAGGAGTAAATGGACCACTATATAGTTGACTAAACCAGAAATCTGGAAAACGTTTGCCAGAGTATCCTCTGCAAAATTAGCATATGACCAGTGTCAAAGTATCATAAAATTGCAAGTACTCACATGTCTACCTGCATAGTGAATCACTGACTCCACTACATATAATCAGTTACCCAATAGAAGCCAACTAGGCTTATCGAGCACCTATGAACAACTATCATACATCTCCTATGGCGAGGCTGGGTAAGTCTTCCACCTGCATCACCGAAGAGACCCCGACATCTGGGTGTCTCCTAGTTAAGAAAACCTCACCACGACCCTCTTTATCAAACGTAAAAAGGCTTTTTGCAAAGAACGTAACCGCTATATCAATGACCACATGGACGTACGTAAGCGGTATCCACAGAAGCGTACATGGTGTGTATGTGCTCAATATATGCAATAAAATGACACTAAAAGGCTGAATACTAGCCAATAACACCTGCAAGTGTCTGTCAACTCTCATGTTTTAGGCTTTAAAAACCTGCATAAATTTGCAGCGACTGCTCCCACCAAAACTGAAAACCCCTCGAGAAACCTGTAGTTTTACGAGTGTGGCTGAAAATACAGCCCCAAAGGTTGATATTTATTGTCTGAGAAGTACAAGGAACACTCTTCCTAATGTTCTTGGACCTGTGCAAAGAGAACTATGTGCGAAAGTACTCCAAAATGGCCTCAAAAAACACCCCAAAATTGCTTCAGAAATAGGCTTTGAAAGCAAAAATGAAGCTTTGAGGGACCAAAACTTGTTCAACGTAATGTCAACCTTAGTCTTTCCCCTTCTTCAAACACCACAAGAGTGTAGCTTAGTGGCAAGAGATTGCCACGGTTAAGCGAGCTCTGGGGGGAACAGTACTGGGATGGGTGACCTCCCGGGAAGTACCGGGAACCTCTATATTCCTTGATCATTGAGGTCCTCCCTCGCGCACAGCCAACGGCGCCAACGGTGACTTCGGTGACTCGGATGACAAGGTATGCCAAGGTCTATGCCTTGGTCGCCGCCTTAGTCGACCGAGCTCCTAAGGCCGCACACAGTACTCCGCACAGAGGCTGTAGAATACGCAAAAAACACAGTACATAGGAAGCACGAAGACAGACTTCTTAGGTCTAACAAATGCGGTCGAACTTACCGTCTGTGACTGACCAAGCCACTATATGTTTTATTAAAGAACATATACAAAGAAGTGTCGAGTGGCCATTTGGCCTTTCACATGGACACTAACGGTAACAGTTGCAAGGTCAATGCTAAATGAGAAGAAGGTACCAAATTATTTGTGGGCAGAGACTATATCTACAACCACATACTTAATCAATAGACTCCCATCAAAGGCATTGGATGGGATGGCACTATATGAAGCATGGAATGGAAGAAGACCTAGCCTTGATCATTGCAAGGTATTTGGGTGCATAGCATATGCACACATACCTTCACAAATCATAGGCAAATTAGATCCAAAGGCAGAGAAATGCATATTTATTGGCTATGACCTTAATAAAAAATGATAGGCTATACAATCCAAGCAACAAAATACTCATTGTAAGTAGAGATGTTTTTTTTTTGATGAAAACAAATCTTGGTTGGAAGATGATTGTAGGAAAATCAAACTTCCCTATGATCTAGAGGAAGACTTTCCAACATTATCAAAAAGAATAAGCATACACTTGAAGCACCAAAGTGATTCTGATGATGATCAAAAAACTCCAAGAAGTAAAATTAATTATGGGAACTCTAAAAGGAAAGCTAAAGTACAGGAAGTGAGAGATGTGGCAAAATCATCTCAACAAACTATAAGAAGGTCTACTGTGGAGAAAAGAAAGGCAGAAAGGTATGGTTATGATACCTCTTTAGTCACTAAACACTCAATATATATAGCACATGACTCAAACTCTGAAGAACCTTCCACATGAAGAATCCAAGAAAAAGCCAGAATGGAGAAGTGCCATGGAAGAAGAGATATAAGCTTTACAAGAGAATCATACTTAGGAGTTAGAACACAAGAAACCATCTATGAAGGTCATTGGCTCAAGGTGGATATATAAGGTAAAAAAGAATTATGATGGCTCAATTAATAGGTACAAAGAAAGACTTGTGGCCAAAGGGTTTGCACAAACCCAATGTATTGATTATGAAAATACATTCTTACCTGTGGCAAAAATGCCTACAATTAGAGTACTCATGAGTGTTGCATCTTCCAAGAATTTGAAGATACATCAAATGGATGTTAAAAATGCTTTCTTAAATGGTTGGATTTCAGAGGAGGTATATATGGCTCAACCTCCTGGCTTTGAAGATCAGTCACATCCTAAACATGTGTGCAGGTTGAGGAAATCCTTGTATGGCTTGAAGCAAGATCCTTGAGCTTGGAATCATAGACTTGTTGCTTACTTGCAGGATAAAGGTTTCATTGTAAGAAATGCAAATCCTTCCCTCTTCATTAAGAGGAACCACTCATAAGTCATATACCTTTGTGTATATCTAGATGATATAAACATTAAAAGAAGTGATGTAGATGGAATCAAGAAGATCAAAGCTCAAATGAAGGAGTTCAAGATCAGTGATCTTGGCTTACTCACATACTTCCTAGGTTTGGAAGTGGTATATACAGAGAAACGTATGTTCCTTTCTCAAAGGAAATACATTAGAGACATGCTCACTAAGTTCAAGATGGAAAATACAAAGTTTGTAGGTACACCCATCAAGGTCAATCTAAAGTTTAGTTCATGAAGATGAATTGATTGAAGACATAACTAGCTATCAAAGTCTAGTTGGAAGCTTGAATTATGCTACTCTAACTAGAGTAGATATATGTTATTGATTAAGTGTGCTAAATCAGTTCATGCGCATTCCAAGGAAGCCTCACATGGAAGCAGCCAAGAGAATTTTGAAGTATTTGAAGGTCACTATCAATGAAGGGTTATACTATCCATACACATCTGCTATAGATGTTAAACTCTTTTCTGATGTAGATTGGGTAGGCTCTAAAGATGATAGAAGAAGCACATCTGCTTATCTTACTTTTATAGGTACAACATTGATTTCATGTTCCACAAAGAAGCAACCAACAATTGCTCATTCATCAATAGAAGCTCAATATAGAGGACCTACAAATGCTACAAAAGAAGCTATGTGGATTAGAACCCTATACTTAGATTTAGGGTTGAACGCTTCAACTTCACATATATTTGAAGATAATATTAGCTCATTACATCTTATTGCTAACCTTATCTATCATGCCAAGACTAAACATTTAAATTACATTACCTTTATGTCACAGAGAAGATTATGAGTAAGAGATACAACTCTCATATGTGTCAACTCATCAACAATGTGTAGATATGATGACAAAGGCATTGAATGAAAGCGAATTGAACAGAATCAAATCAATGATTGGATTGTAGGAGATCATGAAAGACTTAAGAACAAGCATCTTAGGCTTGAGGGGGAGCTCTTAGTACAATTAGCAAGCCTAAGTTCTTGTCCAATTATTCAAGACTACACATTATTTAATTACCTCACATGAAGAACCTCGTATGAACACTTGCTTGTCAGTTTGGTTGTATTTACTTTGGATAATTGTAAAACTCATGAAGTTTGTGAATCAAACCCATGACCCATGTGGTAGGAAGAATCAATTCAAATCATCCCTAAAGTGTAGGATCACTTTTAGGTGAGGGAAAACGTAAACTCAAACTCTTCACATGTATATAAATACACATACTTTTTGTCACAAGATAGGAGAGCTATTCTGAGAGACTTTGAGCTAAATCAGTTAGCATACATTGAGCTCACTTCATATATCTTTAGTCTACTACACTTTTCTTGTATCATATCTTTAGTATCATTTACATTTTGATACATATCATTGAGTATATCTCTGTATACTCCCTACAACATCTTCCTCATCATTACAATGATCTTGTGGAATCCATTTCTCTTCATGTACTTAACAATTTACTATAGTTTAACTTTGATTAGTTATGTTGAAGTTTTTAGTATCTATACATCAAATCTCATCAAGTTTGGTATAGAAGATCTTGAGATATGAAGTAAGGAAGGTGACTATGTCTCCACACCTTCTAGATCTTGAAAAATTGGGATGAGCCCCCTGACTTGCTAGATTCATCTCTCAGTGTATGATGTAGTTAAATTGATGAAATAACTTGATTTAGTTTGATTTACACTTGAATCGGATGTGTGCAAAATATCTTTGGTTGATTTAGACCAAGTTGTGAGCTTTGAGCATAATACTGAGAACTTATATTCCTAAAATAGAAGCAAACATTTGGGAACAATGTTACAAAGGACTTGGTGGTTTCAAATACATTATTGTGAAGCTAAATGAGTCTATTTAGCATCCCTAAAGTTCAATTGGTAGTTGCAGAGTAGGTTTTTTACAACACCAACTCATCTCCAGAACCTATTTTTCCATCTCCTCACATCAAACCGCTACTTGTTGCACTCTTTTCTTTAGATGTCACACCTTTTCTAGCTTCATGATATGGGGTACCCAATGCACTCTTCACTCAAATAGAATTCTTGTCACTTCTATACTTGGGGTAGATCTCACCACAACATATTACTGGCATGTAGATAATAAAAAACACTCTTAATAGGATCACAAATGTTGACCTCTAGTCTAGTCTAGTGAGGGAACAAGACATGTCTACCCAGTTCTTGGGTGGCAGAATCTAGTAAATACTAGGTCCCTATACTTCTCCAAGTACTCAACACTGAATTATTGAACAAATTATTGAATACAAAGGCAAACTTATACTCTACACTAAACTTTACAGATACACAATGCAAACTTAATGATCTACCAAATCACACATTCATCAACATACAAAAATAAACAGAATAGTTATTCACTACACAGTATCAATAATCAAACACTTTGACCATAGCGAATCAATTAACAAAGCACTCTTCTATGACACTGCAGACTAACAGTCCGGCATATCCGATACCTCTCTCTTATTCTATGTATCCCTAGATAGAGTTGTATTTTATTAATTTGAATAGTTACATTGGTCTACCACTTTGGTGAGACATTTCACTAGCTTATTATTTACAAGTGTTGCTAATACTCTCGCATCTGATGGCTAACACTTAGGTGTAGCCAATGAATAGAATATGGGGATAAATTTTCAAAATGCGGATGGGTATGATATATTTCATATAGGTTTGAGAATGATAAGGGTGGAAGAGGACAAATTAACATCCAACACAAAAGAGTCAAAATTGGAAATAAACAACAAAATTTATATCTAGAAACTATGCACGCATTTGATGCTATCAAAGGTAAAATCTCAGGAAAATATCTCAAAATCAACCATCAGGGAGATCAGGGAAAAGAAACTCAACAAAATAAGCCAAAACACAAAAAAGAGAGTACTCAGGATGAACAACAAGAAAATTTTGATGTTCCATCAAACTTCAAAAAATATTAATTTGAAGAAAGATTGTTACTAAAATCAAAACCACAAAAGGATTAAGAAAAGGGAGAGTCCTATTACAATAAAAAAAAACAAAAAAGATAGTAATAACTCAAGAAGGGGGAGAAGACAAACATATTGTAATTGTAGATGATATGTCAAAAGAAAAAGAAAAGGCCTTAACCAAACTTGTCAGAGTTTAAAGATGTATTTGCCTACATTTACAAAGATATTAAAGGAATAGATCCTAACATTTGTGTGCATAGAATACCTATAGCATTAGATGCAAATTTTAAGAGGGTCAATGCAGCAGCTATTAGAGATAGCTATCCATTACCAATAACAGATCATCTCTTGGAGAGAGTAGCTGAAAAAGAATTCTATAGTTTTTTGGATGATCTCTCAAGCTACAACCAAGTGCCAATTGCATTAGAAGATCAACAAAAGATTGCCTTTGCAATAGAGTGGGGTGTATGTTCATTTATGGTTATGCATTTTGGTTTAACCAATGCACCAACCACATTCCAAAGGTTAATGTGTCATATGCTCAAAGATTTTTTAAGAAATATAATGGAAATATATATAGATGACTTATGTAATTTCTCAAATCGGAGGGAAGATCATCTACAACACCTAGGAAATATATTAAAAAAATGTAGAACTTATAGAGTTTGTCTAAACCCTCAGAAGTGTGGTTTTTGTTGTAGATCAAGGTCTATAAAAGCACGCAAACAACACAAGGAAGAAGAAGAAGCTTGGAGCAATATTGAATGTATTACCTCTATAATGTACAAAGATAAGTAACCCATTAGGGCAATAGGTGTATATACAAGCCTGGGGGACAAAACCACCTAAAGAGGGAAAAAATTGCCCCAATGGTCCTAGTATATTCACACACATCACTACCTAAATATATCAACAAATCCCCCCTGGGAGTGATGTGGTGAACAAGGAGTTGACACTCATGTATAAGGAAGTGCCAAGCTATGTGGAATCAATCCACAAAAGGAAGTAAGCCCAAACCCTTGCGGAAAGCTTCAAACTTCTCCCTAAGTAGAGCCTTCGTGAAAAGGTCTACAATGTTCTCCCACATGGGCACATATGCCAAGATTATCCCTCCAGCAGAGAACCTCTTCCTAACATAATGATAATGCACCTCAAAGTGCTTAGTGTGAGCATGAAACACAAGGTTCTTTGCAATTGCGAGTGCACTTTGACTGTTAGTGAAGATGGTGGTGGTAGAAGACAAACCAACACCCAAATCAGCCATAAGGCATCTGAGCCACACACACTCAACAATCGTTGTGAAAGCTACCCTATACTGAGCCTCACAATTGGAAGTGGCCACATTAGGCTACTTCTCGCTCAACCAAGATATACATGAGCTACCAAGCATGAAGCAAAGAGTATCATAGCAAGTAGCCCAGTCAGAGTCAAAGGTGTCGCCGGATCGCCGATCGCGCGTGTTTCCGATATCGCCGGACTGTACGATCGCCCCTGGTGGGTTCGATATCGCCGATATTTGCGGTATCGCCCGATCGCCGATCGCGCGTCTCTGTGTATCGCTTCCTTTTCGGCGCCCCCTTTCGGTGTATCGCCGGAGAAGTCGCCGCTTCGATCGCGCGTCTTTGTGTATCGCTTCCTTTTCGGCGCCCCTTTCGGTGTATCGCCGGAGTAGTCGCCGGAGAAGTCGCCAGGCGCCTGGGTACTCCTCACGACCGCGATACCTGCCTCTTCACGTTCGCGATACCTGACTCCTCCCGTTAACGATACCTGGCTGAGAACTTTGGGGCCGGTCGAGACCGCCGGGAGCTCCAAAGTTAGAGAGAGAAAGCTTTTTTAGAAAAGAAGAAAAAAGAAGAGAGAAAAAAGAAGAAAAAAAAAGAGAGAAAAAAAAAAAAAAACAAAAACAAATAAAAAAAAAAGAGAAAAAAAGAAAAAGGAAAATAGGAGTTTCGAAAAAAAAAAGAGAAGTGTGCTCCCCTCTTTTGGGCTTGGCAGTGATGTAATCGGGGGGGGAGTTTTCCTTGTTTGTGGTCAGTTTTGTCTCCATGTTGGAGGGTTCTGCCGTTGGGCAGTGAAACGTAAAAGTGGTGCCTTTTCCTTCGGCCATGGACGTGGCTTCATCCTCTCTCGTGAAAAGTAATCGGGCCCCCCCCTGGGGAGACCGACACACTGGCCGCTCTCTAGAGGGGGGGTCATGTGCCGCCCCTGGGGCATCAGAAAGTTTTGAATCCCCCATCGTGTCCCTCAGTAGACCCGCAGTTCTATCTGCTCAGGAGGAGCTCAAGAAAGTTTGCCTCGTCGGCCAAGTGTTTGGCCCTAGGCCCCCGCTCGAAATCGTGCGACAATGGCTTCGAAAAGAGTGGTTCCCTCGGGGACTAATTGTCAGCAAATGCCAGTTCTTACCAGCAAACCACATGCTGCTAGTCTTTGAAAATGAAGAGATGGCGTTCCAAGCCCTAAGCGTTGGCACCTGGCAGCTCGGTCGGGCGACCCTGTGCCTATTCAGATGGTCCCCGGACTTTACTCCCGACAAATCGAAATCACTTCGGTACCCTCTTTGGGTTGAGCTCCCTAACCTCCCATACTTCTTGTACAACTTCGTGTGGGACATTGTCTCTCCTATCGGCAAGCCGTTGGCTTCACGCAAAGACATTGGTGGTCCCATCTATGAAGATGCAAGACACTCGTTCAATGCTAGGTGGCACCCACAAATCTGCGTCGAGGCCGACCTCAGTTCGCCGCTTCCAGCAACGATCAAAGTGGAAATGGGCGAAGGAGAAGTTTGGGAGCAGGACATCACCTACAAAAACCTTCCCAACGCGTGCTTTCGTTGTGGTCAGCAAGGTCACAGGATTAAAGACTGCCCTCTCAGGCAAAAAAACAAGCGATTTCAAGAAGCCTCCAAAACTGCTCAAGACAACTTTGGCGACTTGACCCACTCGTCCAAGGAAGGGGAAGGCAAGGGCCTCCCCAATCCACAAGCTGACGCTGATGGCTTTACTGAAGTTAGAAGAAGAAGGAAAAGAAGTCCGAGGGCCAACGGTGAGAGAAACAACCTGCCAATTACCCCACACAACAATTTGTATTGCAATCTTGAAAAGGAGATCAACGAGCTTGACTACCCAGGCGGGAAGCCACCTGAGGTAGACACCTACGACGAAGCCCTAGAGATCCCTGACAACAAAGAAACCCCCCAGGAGGGTTACACCACAAGCAAAGAAGATGGTTTCACCACTAGTAATGAAGACAACATGGATAGTGAAAGCTCCATCATCGGATCGACGATCCCGGAAACGGTGCCGAGTACGGGGCCCAACTCTCCCCAGCAAGGAGCATCCCGCAAAGGAAATCAGCCTATAGAGTTACCCTGGAAAAGCCCCCACAAGAACCGATTTCTAAGTCGGGACCAGATCCCAGCGAAAAAGAAAGATGAAGCCAAGAGAAGAAAGGACAAAGCTCCCTCCCGCAAAGAGGGATCAACACAAAAATGATTGTTATCTCGCTAAATGCTAGAGGGCTAACCGACCCCTCAAGAGCGACCATCATTGGTCAATGGCTCCGCGACATTAGCTTAAACCCAGACATTATATGTATTCAAGAGATTAAAATTGACGGAGAAGACCTCCAGAAACGGCTCAGACAGGTCTCCTCGGCCCATGTGTGGATCCCAACGAAGCACCAACGGGGGTCCGGAGGAACGGTTATCGGTGTTAAGCAACTCTGGCTTGAAAAGCTTGAGAACTCCATTGAAGATGTAAGTCACCGTTGGATCGCGGTTTCTTTTGGTGCTCCTCTTTGTGTTACTATGGTTTCCTTGTACGCCCCTAACGGGGATTTGGAGAGACTGAACACTTGGGCTTCATTAGACTCGCTTCCCCACAACGTGTTTATATGTGGAGACTTCAACATGGTGGAAGACCCTATGGACAGATGGATGGGCAAGGGTAGGGTCATCGACAGTCGGGAGAAAGAAACGTGGGACATGACCAAACTCCACTTGGATCTGGTTGAGTTCAAAGACTCGAATGGCTTTTCTTGGTCGAATCTCCAAGCGGGCGAGGACCTGAGGAAAGCTAGACTCGATAGATGCTACATCTCTCAGAGGTTTACTCAACAGTGGGGCCACCCTACCATCACGCAACACACTGACCTCACTATCTCTGATCACTACCCGATCGTTATCACTTTTCAACCTTCTAGTAAAATCCGCAAGGCTCCGTGGTTCCATGCCAACGCTTCCACCTTCTCTCTCCCTTCTGTCCACCAAGAAATTGCCGATGTGTGAAAAGTGGCGTTCGCCTCTGGCTTGGCCCCCGCCAAGTGCTGGAGATGTGCAGTCGACAAGTCTCGTAAGATCATGATCAAAACTAAGAAGATGCTCGAGACTGCGCGGCGGGCTCGTAGGGAAGCTCTTTACCACAGACTCTGGCGGCTCGAGGAGGAAGTGAACAAAGGAAAACAACAAGCCCAGAAAGGCCTCAGAAAAATCAGAGCAGTGTTGAGATACGAGGAAGAAATACAAAGGAAAAACTTGCAAATCTTCTTCAAAGAGTGGTGGGCTGGCAAAGCCGACAAACCCACCAAAGAGATGTGTCGTATCCTTAAAAGGAAACACAACAGAGAGTCGATCCCCCTACTGCTAGACCCACATGGCAATGTATGCAATTCGGAAGAAGATAATTTCGGCATCATCGAGGGGCACTTCACGAGACTCCTGGGAACCTCGAACCCCCTTTCCCACCATAGAAGGGACTGTATGGCTGCCATTTCTAGGGTCTCCCCCCGGAGGATACCAACCAACCTCCACTCCCTGCTACATGCCCCTATCTCGGAATCAGAAATCATTGAGGTCATTGATGCCCTCCCCCTTGGTAAAAGCCCGGGACCCGACGGACTCACTAACGAGTTCTTTAAATCCTTCAAGCTGGTGGTTGCCACCCCTCTTCGGATGGTTTGGCAAGAAGCGCTAAAGTTTGGTGCTCTTCCTTCTTGTATAAATAACGGAATTATCAAGTTGGTGCACAAGAAGGGGGAAAAGAACAGAATCGAGAATTGGCGGCCTATTACGATGCTCCAAACAGGATACAAGATCATCGCCAAAGTCATTGCCAACAGACTCTCGTGCCACCTGAGATCTTGGCTTAGTGAGGACCAAAAAGGTTTCATCAAAGGCAGGTCTATCCTGGAAACCATTATGGATATTTGGGAAGGTATTCAATTCGCAAATGAGTCCAATCAAGATGTGGTTTTCCTCAAGATCGACTTCGACAAAGCCTACGACAGGCTAGAATGGGACTATATTCTACAGTCGCTCCAAGATCTCGGACTTAGTCAGAAATTCACCAAGATGATCGCGACCCTTCTCGGAAACGCGACGACCCAAATCAACGTCAACGGCAAACTTTCAAAGGCAATCCATCTTAGAAGGTCGATTAGACAAGGGTGCCCGCTGGCCCCCCTTCTTTTTGCCATCACCACTGAGGGGCTGAGCAGACTTGTGGCTCATCATGTGGAGGCTGGCAATATCAAAGGCCTCCGGCTGCCTCACGACCACAATCAAATCATCATGAGACTTTTTGCTGATGATATGAACGCGTTCGTCCACAATGATAATTCCAGCCTGGAGACTTTCTGGAGGTGTCTTGCTACCTTTTGTGAGGCCTCTGGATCTAAAATCAACCACTCCAAGACCGCCTTTAGGGCTATCGTGGGACAGCATCCTGACCTTCTCATTGATCATGGCTGTCAAGTCATACCGCAGGGCCAAATCTTTCGGCTTCTTGGAATCCCCCTAGGGTTTGGTGTCTCCATGGAGCAGCGATGGAACTGGGTTTTGGCTAAACTCGAAAACAAGCTTAACTATTGGAGAGGTATGCAAATCAATCTCGCTGGGCGTGCGATGGTTATCAACACGTTCCTCCTCTCTTCTACAATCTATTTCCTTTCTTGCTGGAGACCGAACGAGCAAGGCCTGTCCAAACTGAACAGTATTTGTAGAAATTTCCTTTGGACGGGCGACCATAACAGAAGGGGGGTGCCTAAAATCAAATGGGCCATCTGCACTAGCCCTAGAGATTGCGGGGGGCTTGGTATCCTGGACATTGGGTGTATGGCTAACAAACTGGCAGCCAAATGGATGATTAGGGCTTGGTGCAATAGGGAGGCCTCGTGGGCCAAGCTGATCTTCAGAAACAAGCATGAGCTGGCCCTCACGGGGCTCCCGAACTGGAAAAATCTTGACATCATGACCCTGCTTTTCTCCCCGATCCCCGTCTTCCCGAAAGGCTCCAATCTCGTGTGCTCCCTTTGGAAGGGCTGGAATAAAGTCAAAAGCTTCACAAGAATTAATGAGGACTGGAAGTGGGCGGCCGGAATAAGACAAAACGACTCTATCTGGTTTCCGATTCACGGCATCCGGAGTGTGGAGCCGTGGAACATTCAAAAAGCCAAGAAGCTATGGAACAAAGGATTCAAAAAATGGAAACACCTCTGGAAACATGACACCAACAACTGGATCAACTTCGAGGATATTGACCCTCGCATAAACATCTCCTACGAAGAATGGAACACCTTGCAAAGCAGATGCCTCGCTTGGGATCGCCACAAGACGCGCCTTCTCATGGGACACGACTCACCGAACTCGCTTGGTCTCAAATGACACAACGGAAATAGCCTACTCAAAATCCCGAACATCAAAGAAACAGCTGACCTCCAGATCAGCCTCAACAAGAAGTGGTGCCTGTCTTGGACGCGGCTTCGGTGGGACATGAAATTCATGAGTATCTGGCACCCCCTTATTGAGATTAAGAAGTCTGTCCTCTTATGGCAAATTCTTCATCGAGGAATTTGGACCAACCACAAGGCTAACAAACTTTATGGGATCCCTCCTTGGTGCAAACGCTGCCACCGTGCTATCGAAGATGTCCCACACATCTTCCTTACTTGCCCCAACTCCTACAGAATCTGGCAGACGGTTGGAATGAAAATCAGACTTCAAAAACAGCTTAGCTGGAAACAAGTCCTTTTGGGAGAAGCGATCGGCTGCTCTGCGACTCTCTGGAACGCCATCAGAGGGGAAGTCCTGTGGAAAATTTGGCGGGAGAGGTGTGCCCTCAACTTCGGCGATCCCCCCAGGGAGTGGTCGATTGAGAAATCACTATTCCTCTTGGGCAAAAGGATAGTCAACAGCAAGAAGTCCCCCCCCTTCAGACACCATCAAGTTCTCCAGTTGATCAACAACAAGCTTAAACCCAAGTGGGCCCCGCATGAGGGCGATGAGAGGGTGATTAACCTTATCTGTAATGCAACCTAGAATTCAATCAAGCTTCCCCTGCTTTGTGGGATTTGGGGGGTCCCGTGGGCACTAGTCCCCTTCTATTGTACCTTTGTTTCTTAATTTAATTCAAGTCCGGGAGAGTAGGCTATTGCCGAACTTCCTTTATATTAAAAAAAAAAAGCATGTAAATCTGGTGATAGTGACCCCCCTTTGGGATAAAACAACCCAAGTAGCTGAGTAGCACTCAAGTAGCGAAAGATGATGCACTTAACCGCCTTCCAATGCTTGACACCTGGGCAATGCATAAACTTGTTCATCTATGAGATGGAAAATTGAAAATCTGTTCGAGTAATGCATAAGTAAAAAAATCATCCAATAGTGTGCTCATAGAGAACAACATCAAATGCACCTCCAGCATCATGAAGACTCAATCGTAAACATGTCTCCATAGGAGTGTCCATAGGTTTACAATCTTCAAGGCCAAAACGCTACAATAATGTGTCAATATATTTTGTTTGACACAAAGATATTCTGCCATCAACTTGCATAAAGTAAATCCCCAAATAATGATGCAAATGCCCCAAATCAGACATCTCAAATGAGGCATGCAAATGAGCCTCAAAATCAGCAATTATATGCTTCTCATGAGGACTAGTGAGCAGCATGTCATCAATATGTTGGAACAAAGCAATCTCAAATTGATTATTATAAAGAGCTTGAAGCAAGTCAAGGATCATAATGAAGTCAAAGAGTCATTGGAGAAAGTGAAGAGATCTTAGAAATGTAGTCTATACACATATGTACATTATTAGTTGAGAATTCTTGTAAAATGGATATAGATGATCCTTAGGATGATAAGGAATATGTAATAGACATTGGGCACAAGCTATCACCACTACAACATACCTTGTGAATAGATTACCCTGCAAAGCTTTGGATGGTAGAACACCTTATGAAGCATGGTGGGGTAAGAAACCTGCTTTTGATCATTGTAAAGTATTTGGATGTTTGACATATGCTTATGTTCCTTCACAATTAAGACATAAGCTAGAACCCAAAGCAGAGAAGTATGTGTTTATTGGGTATGATGATAGACAGATGGGTTACAGATTGTGGAGTCCATCTACAAAGCAATTTCTTGTTACAAAAGATGTTAGATTTGATGAGCAAAGCACATGGTATACAGGGTCAACAAATGAGTATGCAGATGTTGAAGAAATACAAAGGAAAGGGAAGACCAAAGTAAAGGTGTATGATTGTAAAAGTAAATTGCAGGGCAATGTTGAAGATGGGCGAAGATTTGATCCACAATCAAATGTGACTGAGACTTCAAGAAGTGCAGAGGTCAGAAGATCTTTGAGAGAAAGAAAAGAACCTATCAGGTATAGTTATGATACATCTTCCTTGACAACCAAATATTATGCTTACATTGTGAAGACAAAAGAAGATCCAACCACATATGAAGAAGCTAAAGCTAAACAGAATTGGGAGAAGGCAAGAAGAGTATGATGCTCTACGTGAGAATGAGACATGGGAATTGGTGCCAAGACCAAAGAACTAGAAGGTAATAGGATGTAAATGGGTGTATAAAACAAAGAGGTTTGCAAATGGTGAGGTGTCTGGATACAAATCTAGACTTGTGGTTAAAGGTTATGCCCAAACTTATGGGGTAGATTATGATGAAACCTTTATTCCAGTTGCTAAGATGTCTACAATTGGATCTCTAATTGATATTGCTGCTTGTAAAGGATGGAAGTTATCACAGTTAGATGTGAAGAATACATTTCTAAATGGATATATTGCAGATGAAGTGTACATGGAGCAACCAGAGGGTTTCATGGATTCAATTGGATCAGGTTATGTGTGTAAGCTCAAGAGAGCTTTGTATTGTTTGAAGCAGGCTCCAAGAGCATGGAATTACAGGCTTGTTAAGTTCCTGAATGAATGTGGATATCATCTTCAAAGGCAGATGGTATCTTGCTAGTGAAGGCAAGTTAAAATGTGTATATATACATGTGTATTTATGTTGATGATACTATTGTCATAGGTATAGATGCTCAAGGAATCAAGGAGCTTAAGAAACAAATAGAGAAGGAGTTTAAGATAAGTGATTTGGGAAACTTATCTTATTTCCTAGGAATGCAGATTGTGTATACTTGACATGGAGTATATGTTACACAAGAGAGATACTTAAAGAAACTTCTAGTCAAGTTTAACATGGAAGATTGCAAGCGTTCAATTACACCATTGGAGGTAAATCATAAACTGAGCAGATATGGAGTTTTTAGTGATGCAGATTGGGCAGGTAACTAAGATGATAGAAGGTCTACTCATGGGTATCTCTGTTATATTGGAGATAAGTTAGTTTCTTGGTGTTCAACAAAGCAACATACAGTTGCTTTGTCATCCACACAAGCTGAGTATAAAGGAATGGTAGAGGTTGCAAAAGAAGTGATATGGTTAAAGACCTTGTTGAAGGCCTTTGGAACTGATCAGAGTACTCCAATTATTTTTGGAGACAATATGAGTTCATTATATTTGGCAGCTAATCCTGTTTTTCATGCCAAGACCAAACACATAGAGATTCAGTATCATTTCTTGAGAGAAAATGTACTTGATAAAGAGATTGAAGTATTGTATACTCCAACAAATGAGCAAGTTGCAGATATGTTGACAAAAAGCTTAGATGGACCTAAGCTACAGAAGTTCAAAAAGATGGCAAGAATAAAGAAGAATGGAATAATCACAATTAGCGATCCAAGGGGAGCTATTGGAACAAAGCAATCCCAAATTGATGATTATAAAGAGCTTCAAGCAAGTCAAGGATCAGAATGAAGTCAAAGAGTCATTGGAGAAAGTGAAGAGATCTCAGAAATGTAGTCTGTACACATATGTACATTATTAGTTGAGAATTCTTGTAAAATGGATATAGATGATCCTGAGGATGATAAGGAATATGTAATAAGCATGGGATGAGTCTAGAATCATATTTATATAAGTCAATGATGTAAATAAATAAGAGAGAGAGTCATTAGAAGCCAAGTGTCAATGAGATAGATGTGTAGAGAGTCATCTTCAGAAGTTAGCATCGAGTCTTTCTTTGATTTCTCTCAGCCTGATCATGTGGATTAGGAAATCTTTTGTACACATCTAATCTAGAAGCTAATGAAGCTATGTTCAAAGTTTCATGGCCTAATTCCTTTTATGTTGTGATTATGATCAATAGGAACATGTGTATGTAAAGTCTGTAGATAGACCTCTCAGAGTCGCACACTTTTTCGTGTCAATGTTTTGCTTGGATCTGAGTGCATAGGGTAAAGTATTTGATGAACGAGCATTCAAAATCTAAGCTAGAAGATAAGGAAGCTATGTCTAAAAGGATTTAGCAAAACGGGATCTGTACTATGAGAAATCAACCTTAGAAGTTGACTATGTCAAAGTCGCTATTTTAGGAGAATAGTTTCTAACATACCTTTGATCGTAATGATCAAATTAAAGTTTTAATGATTCATTTGAAGGACTAATGGTTGATATGATTGTGCAAAGTTAGCGTGGAGGTATGTGTATTATTAGATTGAAGAAATCTGAAGATATGTGCAGGTAATGAAGTCAATCTTTGAAGCAAACTTCTTGAAGAAGGAAAATTTTCATTCAGAGAAGTGATAGTGGAAGACTTGATAAATTAAGGTAACATTTGTGTAATGTTTGGTCTATAATTGATATAGAGTAAATGAGTATAGATCAAGCCTTTGGAGATTTAGAGGTCTCCAACATAACATACAGAAGAATGATCAGAAGTACATCATTAGCATGCTTAACATATAAGGTGCTCTCTACTAGACTGTTCTTAAAACCATATGCAATCATATAGCCATGTATCTTTTCATACCAAGCACATGGTGCTTGCTGTAAACCATATAATGCTTTCTTTAACCTGCACACCTAGTTCTCATGCCCTTTCTACACAAAGCCACGGGTCTGAAAAACATACACTTCTTCATGCGAGTCACCATTCAAAAACGAAGTTTTAATGTCCAACTGATGTACATTCCAACCATGATTAGCTCGAAGTGCATAGAGGCTATGAAAAATAATCATTTGGTATGTAGGAGCAAAGGTTTCATCAAAATCAATGCCTCTTTCTTATGCATAACCCTTTGCAACAAGCCTAGCCTTATACCTATCAACTATTCCATGAGGTTTACGCTTAAGCTTGTATACCCACTTAGTGCCAATGGCCTTTTTTCGAGGAGGCAAGTCACATAGAGACCAAGTACCATCTTTCATTATAGCATCATATTCTGCCAATGGCCTTTTTTCGAGGAGGCAAGTCACATAGAGACCAAGTACCATCTTTCATTATAGCATCATATTCACATTGCATAGCAGCCATCCAATTTTTTGGATTATGTGCTTCATCAAATGAAAGAGGCTCATTCTCATAGAGACTAGAGGCAGCCATAGCATAGCAATCTGATGCAAAAGAGGCACTATGAGAGCCTGAAGGCATAGTATATGACAGAGGTGCATCTAATTTCCTTTCATGCAGAGTCTACACTAGCCATTTTGGCATAGTTTTTGCCTCCTCAATATCAGCTTTCTCATCAACACTGGTGCATCATGCAAATTTGCATCAGAAATGGAATGATCTGCATCATCACATGAGACCTGTAAAGACGGAGAAGTTGCCTCATTAGGACCAAAACTAGACTATTCACCTATAAAAAGAGGCAAGAAAGTATCATACATGTCTTTGGAGCTAACAGATGTCTCCTTAGTACATGAAAGTAGTGGTTGAATAACATCTTCCACAAAAATAACATCACGGCTAACCAAAATGCATTTAGTTTGTGGATGATACAGAGGATAGCTTTCAAAATTGTACCCAACAAAAATACATTTCACTGCTTTATCATCCAATTTCCTACGATGTTGTTGAGGCACTAATGCATATGCCAAACAACCAAAAACACACAGATGAGTAACAAATGGCTTGTGACCATGCCAAGCCTCAAATGGAGTGATAGACTGCAGTGCTTTCCTAGGACACCTGTTAAGGACATATGTTGCACACATAATAGCTTTAAGCCAGAAACTATGTGGTAAAGCCTAACTTTTGACCATACACCTCACCATCTCCATGAGTGACTTGTTCTTTTGTTCAGCAACCCCATTTTGTTGAGGTGTATAGGACACTGTATTCTAATGTTTTATCAACATTCAGCTAGAAATGCATTGAAATCAAAAGACATATATTCCCCCTGATCAAAATGGAGGGTGCCCATTTTATGTGCTGATAGATTTTCAGCCAAAAGTAGAAACCATTTGAAGCACATAAACACTTCAGACATTGCTTTCAATGGATGTACCCATGCATGCCTAGAAAAATCATCAATGAAAGTCACAAAGTAAAGATAATTTCCAAAAGAGGGTGTTAGCATAGGACCACAACCATCACTCTAAAAAAGCTATAATTTCTAATTATCTCAAACTGAACCATCTTTTGGGAACGAGGAATGCTGCATTTTGCCCAAAAGACAGCCTTGACATACATGTTTACTGAGTGCCTCAAGTTTGGGCAAAGAGG
Organism: Ceratopteris richardii; assembly: GCA_020310875.1. Lineage (NCBI taxonomy): Eukaryota > Viridiplantae > Streptophyta > Polypodiopsida > Polypodiales > Pteridaceae > Ceratopteris > Ceratopteris richardii. The sequence goes on from CM035444.1 coordinate 101,936,036, forward strand.
AGACCATTTCAAATTTATGTAGGTGTAGCAAACTAACAAAATTCAGATGACCAAGGCATGCATGGCAAAGCTTTGGATCTAACATAGCCTGAGAATCATGTACTGCACATGCTGAATCATTCATAGATTTTTCATAGTCTATGAGCTTATAGAGCCCATGACATAAAGTGCTTGAAGCAATAATCATGTTGCCATTTGACATATCATGAGTTGTACATCTATCACCAACAAATTTCACAACCAAGCCAATCTTGGCTAATGCAAAAATTGATAACATATTTTTCTTGATCCTTGGCACAAATAAATCATCCGACAATGTAAAAGACTTGCCATCAGTAGCAGTCATAATGATCTTACCAACTCCCATGATAGGATAAGAGGAGTTGTTGGTGCATGTGAATGTATTCCTTGTAGGGGCATGCTCAAGTGAAGTGAAGAAATTGTGCTACAAGGTAATGTTTAGTTGCCCCACTATCAAAGTACCAAACATCTGAGTCTACTATAGACATACAATGCTCATGAGAAGATGGCTCAAAACAAATAGTAGTAGACACCCATTCTTCATTTTGCACAAGATTAGCAGACTTTTTTTTTTCAGTGTAGAGGCCTCTTCAATAACCATTCTAGCCTCTTTCTTCTTTGCCTCTTTAACAACTAGTTTTGGATAGTTCTTAATAACATGATCATTTGCTTTACAGTATTTGAAAAACAAGTTTTGCTTTTCTGTTTCTTTCTCGTCTTTGTCTTCTTTCTTTGATTATGTAGAATTAGCAGATTTTTTCTTACTAGTAGAATAGTTCCATTTACCCTTCTGACTTGCGAGGAAATCTTGATCTGTAAGACGCATAATGGACCTGTTCTACCTAGACTGATCTTCTTACAAGAGAACAGAGACTAAATCCTCAAATGCTAAGGCATTTAGATTGCCTTTCATCATGAAATGAAGAGTAGAAGCAGAACTCTGATATGAATTAGGAAGACCATTTAGAACAGTCTGCACAAGTGAACTATCAAGCAAGACCATCACCAAAAATTAGTTATTCCTTCAAATCTTTGATCTTTGTTAGAACACTGTCCATAGAATCACCTTCATTCATATGCTCACTCTCCAACTTTTTTCAGAGATAAGCAACACAAGCCTCATTCCTAGTGTGGTACAATGTGGTAAGTGTATCCTAAGCATCCTTAGCTATTCTACAAGAATGAATGTGAGTAATAATTGCATGTTTGACACACGAGGCTATCAATGCATGTGCTTGAGCATCTCTACCATCCCAATGAATTTCCTAGATAGTAGATGCAACAAGAACCACAAAAAGAACAAGAATATGTAGAATATCACCATCTTCGATGTCATCTGCACAGCTTCAGTACTTGTATTTGTAGGTGTAATAGGACATTTCTCAACACCCTACACAATATTCCACAATCCTTTTGCAACCAATACATGATGCATAATATAAGCCCACAATGGGTAATTTGTACCATCTAACTTATCCTCAACAGCCAACATACAAAATACATTAGTGCTTTTAGCCATGGCCACTAACTAAAATACCTTGATGCAGAAAAAATGATTGTATGTGAAAAAGTTGAACAAAACTACCTTGATGAGTTATGCTAAGCCTGTAGCAGACTTTAAGGCACTTAGCCAAAACTTGTATATATCTTTGGCACAAAATGATGAAATAGCCTGCACAAGCACTGTGATAATGTATTCAGAGGCGAAAACGAGCTCAGATCACAATTTCTCCTAATCACCCTAAGTATGCTCACCAAATTTCATGCGATTATGAGACTGTGACCAAAGGGGTGTCGAGGAAGCCCTAGATGAAGCGACAAACTACTTTGATACCAATTGTTGGAGATCAAGGTCTATGGAAGCAGGCAAACAACACAATGAAGAAGAAGAAGCTTGGATCACAACACACAATACTGAATGTATTACCACTAGAATGTACAAAGATAAGTAACTCGTTAGGGCAATAGGCATATATATAAGTGGGGGGAAAAACGTCTTAAAGAGGGAAAAAAAGTGCCCCAATGATCGTAATGTGTTCACACACATCAGGACACATAGTCTCCAAAAATGGTATTTCTATTGATGAAGAGAAAATCAGAGCCATATTAAAGTTGCCCAAGCCAAAAAATATGAAAGAATTACAAATATTCATGGGATATTATGGATACTATAGAAAATTTGTGTAAAATTTTGCAGATATTGCAAAACCTTTGTATGCTTTAATCACTAAGTTTGATTGGACTGATGAATGTGATAAAGCTTTTAAAACCTTAAAAACTTGTTTACTATCCTCACCAATACTAAAAACATGTCAATGTCATATAATGTTCCATGTATATGTGTATGCCTCAAACTTTGCATTAGGATGTGTTTTGGCACAACCTATAGAATGAAGCAAAGTTAGCCCTTGCAAGTAGATAATTAAACCAAGCTGAGAAAAACTACACCATGACTGAAAGAGAAGGATTGGGAATGGTGTTTATAGTAAAGAAATATAGGCATTATTTGTTGGCTAGAAAATCTAAATTTTGTGTGGATCATCAAGCTTTATTATTTTATGAGACTAGAAAAATAGTAAGATGGTTCTTACTATTAATGGATCTTGATATTGAAGTTGTAGAGAGACAAGGAAAAAATACATTTGAGAGCTGATCATTTATCCAAAATCTTGACTAGAGAAAAATCACAACATATAAATGATGATCTACTTGGTGCTTATCTATTCAACATAGAAAGCATACCATGTCGGTTGAATCCTACTCATTTGATTTGCAAATTAGAAACTTCATTCTATTGTGTATCTTGGAATAACATAGGAGTTCTAGAATATTGTGTTCCTAAAGAAGAACAAAACAGTTATTTAGAAAAGGCACATCTTTGGAATACATGTTTTCATGCTTCAAAATTGTTACTCTAAATAATTTGGCCAGAATGCGAATTCATTGGCCAACAAAAGAGAAAGATGTTGAGTAATGTGTATTTCAATGTAGAAAATGTAAGAATGGATAGATAAATGAATTAATAACATTTTCTTGGTTTCAAGAAAGTCATAAATGGAGCACTTGTATTGTGAAACCATTGCAACAAGAGCCTCACTGGGAAATAATGAAGGTGAATTTAGACACAAGAAACATGCAACAGATGATTAAGGAATGATCAACTCTATAAGAGAAGAATGGATGGATATCTAAGAATCTGTGTTCTTGCGGAAAGGTACTTAGAACTGTTGGAATTGGCTCACCTAGTTCTAATAGGAGCTCACTTCTCAAGTGAGTAAACTACTAAATTAATTCTATATTCAATATTCTAGAAGCCTACTTTATTCCAAAATCAATTGTATGCACAAAGATGTTATATTTGTCAAAGAACTAAAGATCTTTTAGGAAAGATAAAATGCCCCTTAAACCTTTGATATTTGCTAGAGTATTTAGTAAATGGGGATTAGATTTATTCACCCATGAGCTAGAAGCTCTCATGTTGAATTTATAATAGTGGCTATAGATTATTTAACAAAATGGGTTGAAGCAAAAGCCACTGTGAAAAATGATTCTCAAACACCATCCAAGTTCTTGCATGAAAATGTAATCACTAGATATGGACTACCAACAAAATTGGTAAGTGATAGAGGAACGCATTTCATGAATCAATTAATTGAAACATTGATAGATCAATATAGGATAGTACACATGAAATCTGCACTCTATCATCCACAAGCCAATGGTCTTGCAAAAAGTACCAATAAAGTGTTATGCATCGTACTGTTTAAACTAGTGAATACTAAAAGAATATATCAGGATATGTAGCTATCATGTCCTTTAGGCATATAGAGTGGCATATAAAACTTCAATTGGAACTACTCCATTCAATTTAGCCTATCGGCTAAATGCAATTCTACCCATGGGATTCCTTATGCGAACATAGAGGATAGGGAATCAATTACAATGGATGGGACATGAACTATCTGCAAAAGTTATGGAGTTAGAACAATTAGGAGCATCTAGATTACAAGCTGTTATGAGATGCAAAAACACATACCATGATCTACACATAAAGGATAAGGACCTACAAGAAGGAGATTTAGTCCTAACATGCACACTAAAGGAACATAGTAAAAAATTCGAGAAAAGAGGATATTTTCCTCATATTCTTCATAAGATTAGCCCTAGTGGAGCTCTTCAATTTGCAAATAGATGGAGGAGTGATGCAAATTATGTGAATGGATGTAGAATAGAAAGATACATGGAACCCTTAACAACACAAGTGTAGAGAGGATTACAACGATCACAAAAAAGAAAAGAAGAGGAGAGACAAATGAAAAAGAAAGCTCAAGAAGAAGCTAAAGAAAGAATGAGGAGAAATAAAGATATAAGAGATCTAATGAAGAGAATTAGAGATCCTCTACCGATAATTGAAATGTATTACCAAGGAACTAAAATTAACTAGACATTGGGTCTCAAGTAAACCTAATAAGTTCAAAACTTCTTATCAACTTAAAGGAAGGGAACAAGCAAATCACACTTTAATTAAAGCAATAAATTGAAAAATACTTCCTTCATTATCAAGAGTGAAAAATGATTTGAAAATAGGGCAGGAAGAAACTTTCATTGAGTGTGAAGGATGGCATGAGAAGTTAATCCCTGCAAGTTTAATTGTAGGTCAAGACTAGATGAAACAATATTGATTGTCTATTGATTTTGATAAACATTTGACCAAAGTAAGAGTAAGAGAGAAACTTATGAGAATTTTGTTTGTAAAGGATGATGTGCAAGAATGAGACAAAGACATATGCAAGATGGATATGAAAAAATTCGAATTCTCAATAGAAGAAATTTCACAACTTCAAGAAGGATTTAAAGAGGAAGATAAAATACCATCTCATCTAAATAAATGCTAGGAATACAAAGGAAATGGAGAGCTAAATCAAATAAAACAAAACACAACAAAATTAAAAAAACACTAAACAAATATGAAGACCAAAAGTAAGAATAGATTACCACAATCAAACTCAAAAAGTCAAATTGAAGCAAATATCGAGCAACAGACAATAAATGAGGATCAAATATTTTTATCAAAAGAAGAACCAGGCAAAAAACCAAAAAAGTAGAAAAGAAACAAAGAAAGTTGTTATTGGAAAAAAATCAACAGAAAAAATTCAAAGTGAAGTTCAGGTACAAATAAAAAATATAAATATATCTTCAACAACACAAAACCACTTAAATGATTCACCTAAGGCCTTGATTTTGGACCATAAATTATTGCATAATCAAGGTTTGTGCTTTAAAGAAAAAAGTTAAAACATTTATATACATGTACATTTTTTCTTTTTTCTTCTCCTTTATATATTTTTTCTATGAATTTTTTTTGTATTTTTCATATATATATATATATATATATATATATATATATATATATATATATATATATATATATATATATATATATATATATATTATTTCTTTCTATATTTTCTCACATATTTTTTTCAATTTTTTTTTCATTCTTTCTTTCGATTCATTATAAGAGGATTTTCTTCTCCTTCTAGCTCTTTTAATTATGTACAAAGAGCTTCTTCTAATGTTTGGGTGTTTAAACATCTCGAGCCTATTGAATGCACAACTTTGTAAGGAATAGAAGAAGTGCGTAATTGGTAGTTTACTTTATTGTATTTTATTTTATTTCTTTTATTTTCCATATTACTATTTTTTTTAAATCTCTTCAATTTCCCTTACAAGAGAAAGAGAAAAAAATTGCTTCATTGTGATGAGCACAAAAAGAGTTATTGAAGAATGGAGTGATGAGATCATGTGATAAGTGGTGTAAAACTTTTTATTTTCTCATGTGATGATGGAACTAATTTTCATATGAGGACCCTTTATTAACTAGTGTGGATTATTGGATTTTTTTTTTACAAGAAGATGACTAATGGGCTTCCAATAGCTAACTTGGAAGTGGAATTAGTGTCTCAGTCTAGAGGGCACTAGTTCTTAGACAACAAAACAACTGAAGAAATTGTGGAGTTAGAATCAGATGAGGAAGAACTCCAAGAGGAGTAGATAGAAAATATTTAAAGAGTACATTAAGTTTGTTGGAAAACATGTCCTCACTGTCAAGAAAAGAAAATACAAATATACAATGCTATGTCAGAAATTCCACAATTTCAAGAGATCAAGAGTGGTGTATAAAAGATAGAAAGCAGTGGGTCTTCACAAATTATTGGAAGAACCCATGGTTCTCATAGACTTTGAAAGGTGTGAACAAGTTATGGCCTCATTGCAAGAATTGAGGAGAGATGATCCTTATTTTGTTGGCAAGGTGAATAACTAGGAAAATGAGCTAGTGGAGATCACCATCAAACAAGAGCATATCAAAGAAGCTTTAAATTTCTATCCTATTTGTAGAAAAAGATGACATCCAAAAGACATTGGATAGCATTCAACAAGAAGATAAAATTAATGACATAGAGATGAAGAAATTGTGAAATCAAGAAGAAGAACGAGAAAGATGCGACAAAGGAGATGAGGAAGAGCATCAGAATATTGATCCACATGCTGAAGAATATGTGGATAATCAACTTAAGCAGGAACAAGAAGATGATCACCAAGAAGAACAACACTTCTTTGAATCCAAAAAGCAAAATGAGGAAGAAATCGAAGATAGACAGATAGAGGTGAAGAAGCAAGAACGAGCAATAGATTTGACCAAATTCCTAGAGATATTAGAGGTACCTGTGAAATTGTAATGAGTCAAATTCAGATATTTAAACCATCAAGCAAGAAAATTATAATGCCAAATATTGTAGTTGACTCTAACTTTATTAAAAGGGACAAAATAATTAAATATTTGGGGGCATCAATGTGGGTAGAGTGATAAGTACTCTTTTGATTTCTTCAAAACATTCACTATGGATACTCTCCCATGCAAAGACACTATCTTGTGCAAGCTTTTGTAATGGAGATATGATTTCAGACAGAAGGTGGATGAACCGTGACATGCACTGTACCTTTTGTACAAAAGTGAGGGTTTGCTTTGTTGTTGGAGGAGGAGGTAGAGCCAATAAGGCTTCCACTTTGGATGGATCAACTTGAATCTCCTTTTCTGATATGAGATGTCCAAGGAGAACTACTTCTTTCTCGGCAATATGACACTTATCAAGATTCAATTGACCTCCAAGCTCATACAATCTTTTTAAGCCTTCTTCCACTTTTTGACACTGCATAGCTCTAGTGCTCATCCATGTACACCCTTATTGATTATCCAAAAAAAGGTTGAAAAACATAGTTCATAAACCTTTGAAATGTTGCAGGTGCATTGGTTAGGCCAAAAGGAATTACTTGATAAGCAAAGAATCCCCATGGTGTAATGAATGTGGTCTTCCTTTGGTCCTCTTCAACTATCCGAATTTGAAAGTACCCTGAGTATCCATCACATATAGTGTACCTTTCATGAACTGCCACTTCATTTAGAATCTCATCTTTGAAGGGTAGTGGAAAATGATCTCTCTTTGTTCCTGCATTTAAGGGTTTATAGTCTACATGAACCCTCCATTTACCATTCTTCTTTGGGGTAACTACTACTGGAGACATCCATTCTGAATTTGATACAGGGTAAATGAAACCAGCCTTTATGATTCTATTTACCTCATTTAGGAGAGCCTCTTGTTGAAGTGTTCTGATCCTTCTAAGCTTTTGTGCCATTGGCTTTGATTCTGGCTTGATTTTGATATGATGTTGAATAACAGTTACACATTGTATCTCATTATAATCTTTAATGAACAATTTGGGGTACCTTTTGAGCATGTCGATGTACATGGTCCTTTCCTTTAAGGTGAGATCTTTTGCTAGCATCTTTTGGAGATCTACTTCACGCATGGATTCCTCACCTTATGGTTGTTGTATATCATCCTCTTTGCCTCCATCTTCCTTTCCTTGAAAGATCATGCCCATGACTTCAAGTGTTGATGAATCATTTCCGTTGTCGATTCCTCACTGCCAGAATCGTTATCATAGCATGAGCTCTCTTCATCTACAATTGTTTCATACCGGTGATCTTCCTTCTTCTGGTCCTTCAAATCATAGGTAAGTGACTTTGTTCTATCATTTGGTTTAAGAACTAGAAGACCAGAACCCCATTTTTTATCTGCTCTTATTGCAATTAACCATGGACATCCTAATATGATGGGGTATCCCTCCCTTTTGTTTGCAACTACATACATATCCAAAGCAACCTCTATATCACATACTGTAACTCTTAAATTTTCAATTACACCAACACATTTAACAACAATATTGTTCACCATTTTGGCTTGGTATGCAGATGGTCCTGTCACATCCAAGCCTAACCTATGCATTGTTTTTTTCTTTCATGACACACATATGTGCTCCGCCATCCATGTACACATTGGAAATCCTTTTTCCTTTTACATATGCATCCACTATGGGTACCACATCATCACATGCATTGGCGCTTATAAGGTTAATTTCCTTATTTTTAAACCTCCTTGTGCTTACTAGCTTGGACCATTCCCTCCTAGTTTTTGAAGATAATTAGAGTAATTGTGGCCAAGTGATATTTGGTTTCTATGTGGATATATCTTCAATTAGGTCATAAGGTTCGATGCCCTTACCTAGAGGAAAGTCTTCCATCGCCTCGACCTTCTCTTTCTTTTACTAGCTTCACCTTTTGCAACTCTTCCTTTCTTCATTTGTGTACCCATGCTGGAATCTTCATCTTGAGATCGGTCTCTATCTTGCACCCTTGTCCTCTTGATTGGCATTGTATCCATGGTCTCTTGTTCCTCGGTTAGCTCTAAAACATTCACTGGCCTTTGATCACCTTGAGTTGTTGGGACAGGTGGAATATTTGCTTGTGGTTGTTGTTGTTCCTGTGTGTATTGTGGTGGCCTCCTAACAAGATATATATCACCTAGATTCCTACGAGGGTGAGGGAAATTGTACATACCATGACCACATTCGTTGCAATTGTAGCATATAAACTCTTGTGCTTGTCGTCATTGTCCTCAGTTCTGTTCCCTTTGTGGTGTGTCTTGCTGGCTCCTCACCAAGTTGAGCGTTAGTTGTTCCAGCTATTGTGTGAGCTTCTGCAAGATATCTTATTTTGAAGCTTCTCCGTTCTCTACCTGTGCAGCTGGTATTAGGGGAACAACATCCATATGTTCTACTTTTTCAACTTTTGAAGACTAAAACTTTAATTCTCTACACTTAACTCTTGCTATATCTAATGCTTCTTCAAAAGTACCTGGAAAGTGTGACTCCACCTTTAGTTTTAGAGAAGGGAAGAGTCCTGAGATGAATCTATCCCTTTTCAAAAACTGTGGAGCTACTTCATTTTCCCCTAAGCCACTTTCCCAATTACTCCACACAAACTGAAACTTAGACTCATGATTTGAAAAGTCTTCAAGTGTGACTTGCCTTAGTGAGAGCAATTGTTGCCACAATTTGGTGTATCCTTTTTTCCATATCGTGGTATGAATGCTTCATGCACTGCTTCCCAGCTTCCCATTGCTTCGTTGGATAGGTTGTTGTACCATATAGTGGCTTCCTCCTTTAGGACAAATGGAAAAGCCTTTAGCTTGATTGCTTCTTGATCCCTTCCTAAGACAAGGTACGCCATCTCCAAGTTGTCCAAAAACTTTGTAGCATCTTTGTTGGGTCGTCCATAGAAGTGTGGGAAGATTGATGCCATGGTTGAGCTTGAAATTGGCTTTCTTACAAAAGAATGAAAATCTAGATGTTGAAACTAAGGGTATATTCCTAAAACTGGAAAGATAAAGGGTTCTTGAGATTCAAGAATTTCTGCCAAATGCTCTGCCCCGAAATGATATACTATGCATTGTTGGAAGAATATCGACGTACTTTATGTGATATGGACAGAAACAAGGGCTCTTGGTTGATTAGGTTGGTTGGGACGAATGAGATGATTTTGGTTGTTGGGGTTTTGGAAATTCATGAAATTGAGTTCCTCAGTGGGGGCACCAAGTTATGAAAGGGGCATTAAGGAAATGGCCTCTAACACTTCCTCGATGCTCAATTCATAAACAAAAAATGGAATTGAAGATGAGGGACACCTGGCTCCTACAAAATCATTCACATGAAAATGCACACAACACTGCCAAGGCAGGGGTGGTACGCGCCGCCTTGTCACACAAATACAATGGCACGCTTAGGGTGGGGATGATCCACGCCGCCCTCTTAGTACACTTAAACACAATCAAGACAAGTGTACTCTTAAGGCAGGGGTTGTCCACGCCGCCTTGTCACACAAATACAATGGCACTCTTAGGGTGGGGGTGATCCACACCACCCTCTTAGTACCAACACACAAAACACAAAACACTCACAAGAAAGAGATTCTCAATACAAGAGGAGCCAAGTGGTACCAAAATCTTCAATGGGTTTGGGAATGATGGAGAAGAGGGAAGGAAGATGGAAGGAGTAGGAAATGAGAGAAGAAGAGAGGATGTATTGGATAGAATAAGCAAAGGTTCAGGGTAATGGAAATGGAAGGAATGGGAAAAATGAACTTGATTGAAATAGAAAGTATTACAAAGACATGGGAGCCTTACTAATCAGGAGCTTGTATAGCTCTCTCAATACAATGACATAGGGTAGACTCCTTCTCCTAGGTTTGGAGTGCCCACTACACCCGTAGTGTGTACTTGCATACAACTCTTCTTGCTCTTGGAGGGCACCCAAGGGGTCCTTTTATACGTCTTTTTGGGGAGATATTTAGGGATGATATTTTGAAATGAATCTTTTAGATATTTTACATTTGTGGTGAATACGAATTGTTTATAAAGATCTATAAGATTCTAGACTCATTTGTGTTGTTAGAACATCAAGCTAACACTATGCTTGAGGTGGATTTGATCTACATCAAAGGCTATCGCGTCGAAAGAATATCCATTGGAGAGTTCTTTTTCTTATGCTCATTTATTGTATTTTTTTGAGAGATTTTTGATGGTTCATTTACCGTTGTAAAAGCCTTGACCTTTACACATGTAAAGATAGAAAGATAGAACCCAAATCCCACGAATTTGTGCTGGTTGAAGTTGCATTCAATCAAGCAATCAAATCACCTAAAAGTAGATCAAACTAGATCTTCACTTTTCCTAGATTATAGGGAAGTGAATTGATTCCCTCCAACAACCACTCCCACCTTCATTTGAATTCAAAATTCACTTGTAGAAGTCTTGGAACACTCCTAGAGTCTATATAAAGACTTGAAATCACTTGTACATTACATGGAAGCAATATACATACACTTGTGACCATCATTGTCTTGCTCCTTCAATTCTCTGCATCATCTTCTTTGCCAACAGTAATCTTGCAGAGGCTGCTGATCTCTCTGCAGAGCTTCAAATTGAGTGCAAGATGCCTCATTGGAAAGTTATAAGTATCTATTTTATGCCTAAAAATTTTCAAAGCATTTGGCTTAGCATATTGGGAGAAATCTGAGTTTTTTTTGTCTCGGGGTCAATCTCTACGTATTCCTGAAAAATAGGAAGTACCACCGGTAAATGTCTCATTCATTCCTATAGCATATTTTTCTTATTCCTTATACTTTTGCGCATTCTATACACTCAACCCTATGTTTAGCACTCCCATAAAAGGATTGTTTCTAATTGTAATCACGCTGGTCGCTATGCACATTTGAAGTTCATTGTCTCTTCCATAGATAGTAAGTTTTTTGAGCTAGTCGACCCGCGAACCTATCTGTTTTGTATTGACTCATTCTCCTTGATGCTCCAAAGTACATAGTGTGTTTCTTTGCACTTATCACATGCCTATAAGGTCTATTTGAGTCTCCATAAGCTCAAGGGTTGGTCTTGTGCCGGTTGGCTAGACCAAACTTTGTCGCTTCAAAACGCATTTTTCTACCTTCTACAAGCTTCTCCAAGTTCTTTCAGTGGTATCAGAGCTAGATCAAGATGGGTGACGGATTTCCCTCAATGATCGAGAAGCTTGATCGACACAACTACGTGGCTTGGAAAATCAGGATGGAGGCCTATTTGCAAGGTAGAAATCTTTATGGAATCGTAGGAGCTAAAGAAGTTATGCCTATTCCAAGATCCAAAGGAGGACCTACACAAGAGGAGACAGATAAGCTCACACTTTGGTGCGCAAGGGATGCTGAAGCAAGGTCGTACATATTAAACTCTATCTCTAACTTTCTATTACCACATATTAGAGGATGCAAGACATCCCAAGAGACTTGGGATGCCCTCGAGACTTTCTTTTCTGCTAGTGCCAAAGCAAGAAAGAATCATCTTTGGAACGAGTTCAACCAAATGAAGAAGACACCTAAACAAACCATCACAGAGTTTTTTACCAAGGTCAAGGAGGTTGCGGATCAGTTAGCATCTATTGGATAGCTGATTGAAGAAGAGGTCATCATGAGGAAAATTCTCAACGGCATTCGAAGTGATAAGCAATGGCAATCCTTCATGATGGCTTATGATCTCATCATGGATGTGCAAACTCCAGACTTCAACATCTTTCTTGGACAGCTCTTCTATTCAACTTTGGGTCTCAAACCCTAAGTGAGCTTGAAGTGTGGCATAAGAGATTTGCTCATGTGAATGAAAGATGTTCTAGGACTGTTGAACATATCAAAGCAACACATGATCAACAGATGTGATGCATGTCAGATTGGGAAGGCACAAAGACAACCATTCAACCACAAAGGCTACATCCACAACAACTTATTGGACTTAGTACATACAGATGTATGGGGACCAAGTCAAGAACCTTCATTGGCAGGATCAAGGTATTATGTCTCATTTATTGACGACCATAGTAGATGGACTGTTCTATACTTTATCAAGGATAAGAATGAAGTGTTTGATTGCTTCAACAAGTATCTTGCACATGTGGAGAATCATACAGGTAGATCACTAAAGAAGCTCAAATCTGATGGAGGGGGAGAATACTTCTCCAAAGAGTTTGATGAGTTCTTGCAGGAAAAAGGTATCAAAAGGGAAGTGACTACTAGGTACTCTCCTCAACTAAATGGAATTGCAGAGAGGAGAAACAAGACATTGGTTGGATGAGCCCGAACAATGCTTGAAGAGAAGAAGTTGCCACATTATCTATGGGTAGAAGCTATTTCAACTGCTGTGTACCTTGTCAATAGACTACCATCCAAATCACTTCAAGGTATGACTTTTATTAAGCATGGCATGGAAGAAAACGTAGTCTTGGACATTGCAAGGTTTTTGGTTGTTTAGCTTATGTTCATGTACCATCACAAATAAGAGGTAAGCTAGATGAAAGGGCAAAAAAGGTAGTGTTTATTGGATATGATTCAACTCTCTGGGTTACAGGTTCTTCAATCCTTCAACCAAGAAATTCACTACAAGTAGACATGTTGTGTTTGAAGAACACAGGTCTCGGTATGATGAAGACAAACAAAAGGTAACACTACCATATGATCTTGATTCTGACTCTCATCAATTAGGAAGCAAGCATGATACACAGGTCCATGATCCAAGATGATGACCAAGATGATGACCAAGATGATGACCAAGATGATGACCAAGATGAAAGAGAAAAGGATTACAAGCTATGGAAGTCAAGAGGCAAAGCAAAGATGCAAGAGATTGGAGAATGCTCCAAACAAACACCTAGAAGATCAGCAAGAGAGAAGAAACAACCAGAAAGGTATGGATATGATTCCACGTTTGTTACAAAGCATTCAATATACTTGGAAAAACACTCTACTTCAGAGGAACCCTCAACCTATGAAGAGGCAAAGGGAAACCCCAATATGGGAAAGGCCATGAAAGAAGAGATAGATGCATTGAAGGAAATGGACACTTGGGATTTGGTTCCAATGTCACCGAATCAAAAGGTAATTGGTTGGAGATGGGTATATAAAGTTAAAAAGAAACTTAGATGGATCAGTTTGCAGGTACAAGGCAAGATTAGTTTCCAAAGGATGCTCACAAACTCATGGTATAGACTATGAGGAAACATTCTCACCATTTGCAAAGATGACTACAATCAGGACATTGATAAGTGTAGCTACGACAAGGAATTGGAGACTCCTCCAACTTGATGTGCAAAATGCATTCTTAAATGGTTGGATAAGTGAAGAGGAGGTATACATGTCACAACCACCAGGTTTTGAAAACCCTAATCATCCATCTTATGTTTGCAGACTTAAGAAAGCATTATATGGATTGAAACAAGCTCCTGGAGCTTGGAATTACAGGTTGGTTACATATCTTCAAGATCAAGGGTTCAAAGCTAGTAGCTCAGATCCATCTCTATTCATCAAAAGGGATCACAATGAGGTTATCTATCTATGTGTATATGTAGATGATATTATTGTGACAGGTGATGATCTAAATGGCATTCAAAGGATCAAGAGACACATGCAAGAGGAATTCAAAATCAGTGACCTAGGTGAGCTCACATATTTTCTAGGTATGCAGGTGATATACACAGATGAAGGAATGTATTTGACTCAAAGAAGATACATTCAAAATCTTCTTCTCAAGTTCAAAATGGAGAACACTAAACTTGCAGGTACACCTTTGGAGATGAATCATAAACTAAGTGTTTATGAAGGTGAGAAAATTGAAGACCTAAAAGAATATCAAAGCTTGGTAGGTAGATTGATATATGCTACTCATACAAGGGCAGACATGTCATATAGTGTGGGAGTGCTTAGTCAGTTCATGCACTCACCGAGAAGACCACACATGGATGCAGCTAAGAGAGTACTTAAGTATCTCAAAGGTACAATCAACGAAGGTATATTCTATCCTTACTCTTTAGATTTGGATATCAAAATCTACTCAGATGCATATTGGGCAGGAGCTAAGGATAATAGAAAAAGTACATCTGGTTACTTAGCATTTGCAAGTTTGAAGCTAGTGTCATGGAGTTCCAAGAAGCAACCAACAGTTGCTTTATCCTCAACTGAAGCAGAGTACAGAGGCTTGACCATAGCAACTCAAGAGGTAATATGGTTAAAAGCATTGTATACAGATTTGGGACTTGTGAGTTCCAAACTTCACATATTTGGAGATAATGTAAGTGCCATGCATTTGGAAGCAAATCCCATTTTCCATGCGAGAACCAAGCACACAAAAGTCCATTACCACTTCATTAGGGAGAAGCTCATGGGAAAGGAGATTGACATTTCTTTTGTTCCTACTGAAAAGCAAGTAGCAGATATGATGACGAAGGCACTTGATGGAATAAAGCTTTGTAGATTCAAAGCTATGGCAGGTATTCAACCTATCAAAGAATGAAGACTCAAGCATACTTTAGCTTGAGGGGGAGCTGTTGGAACATCAAGCTTACACTATGCTTGAGGTGGATTTGATCTACATCAAAGGCTATCACATCAAAAGAATATCCGTTGGAGAGTTCTTTTTCTTATGCTCATTTATTGTATATTTTTGAGAGATTTTTGATGGTTCATTTACCATTGTAAAAGCCTTGAGCTTTACACGTGTAAAGGTAGAAAGATAGAGCCCAAATCCCACGAATTTGTGGTCGTTGAAGTTGCATTCAATCAAGCAACCAAATCACCTAAAAGTAGATCAAACTAGATCTTCGCTTTTCCTAGATTGTAGGGAAGTGAATTGATTCCCTCAAACAACCATTCCCACCTTCATTTGAATTCAAAATTCACTTGTAGAAGTAGTGGAACACTCGTAGACTCTATATAAAGATTTGAAATCACTTGTACATTACATGGAAGCAATATACATACACTTGTGACCATCATTGTCTTGCTCCTTCAATTCTCTACATCATCTTCTTTGCTAATAGTAATCTTGCAGAGGCTGCTCCTCTCTCTCCACAGTTCCGAATTGAGTGAAATATGGCTCATTGGAAAGGTATAAGTGGATAGTTTATGCCTATGATTTTTCAAAGCATTTGGTTCAGCAGATTGGGAGAAATCTGAGTTTTTCTGTCTCGGGGTCAATCTCTACGTATTCCTGAAAAATAGGAAGTACCATCGGTAAATGTCTCATTCATTCCTATAGCATATTTTGCTTATTCCTTATACTTTTGTGCATTCTATACACTCAACCCTATGTTTATCACTCCCATAAAAGGATTGTTTCTAATTGTAATCACGGTGGTTGCTATGGGCATTTGAAGTTCATTGTCTCTTCCATAGATAGTAAGTTTTTTGAGCTAGTCGACCCGCGAACCTATCTGTTTTGTATCGACTCATTCACCTTGATGCTCCAAAGTACATAGTGTATTTCTTTGCACTTATCACATGCCTATAAGGTCTATTTGAGTCTCCATAAGCTCAAGGGCTGGTCTTATGCCGGTTGGCTAGACCAAATTTCGTCGCTTCAAAACACATTTTTCTACTTTCTACAAGTTTCTCCAAGTTCTTTCAGTAAAGTTACATCCTCTAATGGTTCTCCATCAATGGAGCTTAGCTTTACATTAACTTCCATAGGATTTGAAATAGGCTTGTAATGTAGCATCCCAAACCTCTCAAGTAGGTCTACAATATACTTCCTTTGTATGAGCATAATACCTTCTTCTTTGTATAAAAATTCAATGGCAAAAAAATACCTAATCTCTCCAAGATCAGAGATCTTAAACTCCTTTCCAAGCTTTGTCCTGATCTCCTCGATGCCCTTTGTATCATTACCTGTAATGATAAGATCATTTACATACACACACATATGTAGACTACAAGTTCTTGTCTTTGTTTGATGAAGAGAGATGGATCCACTTTGCATTGATCGTAGCCACATTTGATCAAATAGTCCACCAACCTTTGGTTCCAAGCGCTTGGATCTTGCTTTAGACCATAAAGTGCCTTGTTTAACCTACAAACATGATGTGGAAACTTTTTATGAACAAAACCACATGGTTGCTCCATGTATACCTCTTCTTCAAAGTCTCCATTGAGAAAGGCATTCTCGATATCCAATTTGAAGATCTTCCATCATTTGCTAGTAGCCATTGCAATGGGTGTCCTAATAGTGCTCATCTTTACCACGAGGCTGAACATCTCTTCAAAGTCTACTCCATAGGTTTGTGCAAAACCCTTGGCCACCAATCTTGCTTTGAACCTAGAAATAGATCCATCTGAATTCCTCTTTACTTTATACACCCACTTATTTCCTATTACCTTCATGTTCTCCTTCTTGGGCACTAGAGTCCATGTTTGATTCTCCTCAAGTTCTTCAATCTCTTCTTACATTGCCTCTTTCTATTCGGTGTACCTGCTTGCATCTTCAAGAAAATCGGGTTTATGATCTTCTACTACTTTGTTCATATATGCATAATGAGTTGCCATGTAAGAATCATAAGTAAACCTTTGAGTTAGATACTTAACCCTAGAAGACTTCCTTTCTTCACCTTTTGGAGGAATATACCTCCTTTGCCTTGGGTACTTGATCTCTTTCTTTGACATGGCTTCTTTTTCCATCATGTGTCCTTTATCATCTTCAACTTCATTAACTTCTTCATCTAACTCCACCAATGTTGCTGTTACTTTTTTGATTGATTGTGCTTCATGTCTTGATGAAGATCTCCCCCACCATGGTGAAGTCATGCTTGAACTATCTTCATTGATGGAACTTCCTTGGCCGCTTAGCTCTAGGTCGATTTGTTCTTCATCATGTCCATGCTTTTCTTCTTCATATTCCTACATACAATCATACTTCTTATACCAAGGGAGTAGCTCATCAAATGCTACATCCCTTGATATCCTCAAGTCTTTCGTGTTTGGGTTGAAACACTTGTAACCTTTATGATCATTTGAATATCTTAGAAACACACACTTTTCTGCCTTTGGTTGTAGCTTGTGCCTCAATTGACTTGGCACATGTACATAACAAGTACATCCGAATATCTTCAAGTGGGAAAGATCAGGTTTCTTACCATAATAGGCTTGATATGGTGTCAAACCCTAGATCCTTGAGGTAGGAGCCCTATTCATAAGTTACATGACAATATTTGCTGCATCACTCCAAAACATGTTAGGTACATTCATCTCATTAAGCATTGCTTTTCTAATCTCTGCAATGTATCTATTCTTTCTCTTTGCTAACCCATTTTTTTTGGGGTGTGTACATGCATGTTACTTGCTTCTTGATGTCGTGATCCATTAAAAAATCAAAAAATCCATTGGATAAATATTCTCCCCCTCCATCGGACCTTAGCTTCTTGATATATGTACCTGTTTCCTTCACTACCATTGCCTTGAATGCTTTGAAACATGTGAACACATCTGATTTGTTTTTTATGAAATAAACCCAAAACATCCTTGTGCAATCATCTATAAAAGTGACAAAGTACTTGTTACCTCCAATGGATTGCTCTTTGGTTGGCCCTCACACATCTCTATGTATCAACTCTAATGGATGTTGGCTTATGTAGCCACTCTTCTTGAATGGAAGTCTCGCTTGCTTCCCTAGTTTGACAAGATTCACATAAATGCTTCATACCTTGTCCTTGGAAGTTGGGAAGACCTTCAACCAGACTTTTGAATTGCATTTCCTTCATTCTTTGTATGTTGATGTGACCTATCCTCTTGTGGCATAAGTCCAACTCCAAAATCCTCTTGTTTCCACATGTGAAGTAGACATGTTGAGTGGAATGAGAATTTACCTCCAAAGTGAAAAGTCTCCCTTCTTCTTTCCTCTTGATATGACCTTGTACCCTTGCTTAGGGTTCTCCACAAAGTATCCACCTTTGTTGAACCTTACTTGATAGCCTCTTTCAACCATTTGCCCTATGGACACCAATTTCTTTGTGATGGTAGGTACATGCAAGAAGTCCTTGAGACATATTCTTTCCTCCTTGTCATCCAAATCTACATCTCCAACATGGGAGATCTCATGGGCTGTATCATCACCTGTTTCTACATTTTCTTTACCTTTGGGAGCATGTAGATTAGTAAACCAAGAAGCATTGCAACTCATATGGTTGCTACATCCAATATCAATATACCAAGTGTTATCTAGTTTGCTTGAATTCTCATTCATGTGCATCATCAAGAGATTGTTATTTTTAGAACTTGTAGAAGCATAATTACCTTGGCCTTTGTATGAATAACCATGATTATAGCTCCTTTGGTTTCCTCCTTGTTAGCAATCTCTAGCATAGTGGCCAAACTTGCCACATATGTATCATCTTTCTCCATCTTGATTCCTGTTTTGTTGATGCCCTCCTCCTCTTCCTCTTGTTCTTTGTCTACCTCTTTCTGATGAGGTGCCTTGGTCCTATCCTTGATTGGTTGAGTAGTGTTGGGGGTTTCTTGGACAAGAAGGAGTTCGACGGTTTGTAGGAGAAAAGGGAAGAGACAAGAAGAGAAAATACACCTTGGAAGCCTCTGTCGATTGATTACAGTAAGACAATTACAATGTTTGAAGCACAATACAAGCCAATACCTCTGTGCACAATCCCACAGAGTGCTCCATTACAAAATGCCAAATATCCCAAAGTCTTCTTGCCACCGGCCTCCTCTGCACTAGACCTCCACCTGCTTCAATCTTATCCTTGTGCACACCTTGCATCAAGCTTTCACTAAGGGGGAGGAATGAATACCTTCTGTCGGCACGCGCACACTGCAAAGAGACCTTGAGATCCTTGGGGGACTAGCTTAGCACTCTCTGCACAATCCCTTAGTCACTCTCTATGCACTCCTTCAACTCCACTTCTCTGTGTCGCACACTGGTGACTCTTGCACTTCTCTTTCTTGCTTCACTTAGACTATGCTTCTCTTGCTTACTCTAGAATTGGTCCAGGAATAGAGCTTGCCTTGATTTGAGTGTGTCGATCACGTACGCTCCTAACTGCAATAGTATCTTGGTGCTCACTTTGATGTCTCAAGATTGTCTTCACAAGTGGCAGCCAACGACTCATTGTTTTGTCCTGTAGTGACTTTAGACTAAAACCAAAATTTTTAATGGGGGGCCATACTTTCACCTGTGCGTACATTGCCGCTTCACATACCTTCACATTTTCCTTTTAAGTCTTCACTTTTGCACATAAGAGGGGGTTCACCTGCACCTTTCAAAACACTTTAAAACACACTGTGAACCTTAGGGAAATTAGAGAAAATACCTCTGCAACCTGCAACCCACTTTCTCCAATTTACCCTTTGTGGACCATTAATTGTGCACTACCTGTGCACTTTGACACCTGCACTTTAGCACTTTGACTTTGCACCTGTTGACTTTGACCTTGACCTTGTTGACTTTGACAAATTGACTTTGACCTTTTGACTTTGACTATAGTTGACTTTGACCAACATGAATTTTATGGGCTCAACAATTGCCCACCACCTAATGTGCTCTCCGTCTCGGAGAGCTATAGCCAAAACTCTGAGCATATAGGACACCATGATAAGAGAGCTGCAAAAACTGGAAGGGGACAGCTGAGCAGCAACCAATTCCACCAGATGCAAAATAGAACAAGCACCAGAGAAGAACCAAAAAGTGGAATTTTCCATGGAAAAGCAAAGGGTTGCAATGGGAGGTTAGTAAGGGGTAGGGAGGGTTGATGGTGCGGAGATGGATGGGGCAGGGAGGTTTAAGGATGTGGTTGGGCAGATTGGTAAAGGGAGGGATTGGGAGTAGGAATCATGGGTCTGGAGGGGGCTAAAATGATCAAACTGGAGGGCTATAGAGGGTACATATGGGAAACTTAAAAACTTAATGGAAGATGAGGTGAGAATAGACCATGTGGACAATGTTGTGAAATAAAAACATGTGATAAATGTGCTCCAAACATGTGGGTTTTGACCAAAAGTCAGAGAAAAAGTTGAAATTTGGGAAAATAAAGCCAAAAACTAAGTCCAGAGTGCCAAAAAACATAAAAATGACTCCATTTTTGTAAAAAACGGCCAACCGAGGCACGATCCAGAGCCAAAAGCTTTGAGCCAAAAAATGTAAAAAAAATAAAAATAGTAAAAATTCAATTATATATACACCTTGGAAGCCTCTGCCGATTGATTAAAGTAAGACAATTACAATGTTTGAAGCACAATACAAGTCAATACCTCTGTGCACAATCCCATAGAGTGCTCAATTACAAAATGCCAAATATCCCAAAGTCTTCTTGCCGCCAGCCTCCTCTCCATCAGACCTCCACCTGCTTCAAGCTTATCCTTGTGCACACCTTGCACCAAGCTTCCACTAAGGGGGAGGAATGAGTACCTTCTGTCGGCACGTGCACACTGCAAAGAGACCTTGAGATCCTTGGGGGACTAGCTTAGCACTCTCAGCACAATCCCTTAGTCAATCTCTATGCACTCCTTCAACTCCACTTCTCTGTGTCGCACACTAGTGTCTCTTGCACTTCTCTTTCTTGCTTCACTTAGACAATGCTTCTCCTGCTTACTCTAAGATTGGTCCAAGAATAGTCCTTGCCTTGATTTGAGTGTGTGGCAGCCAACGACTCATTGTTTTGTCCTGTAGTGACTTTAGACTAAGACCAAAAAATTTAATTGGGGGGCCATACTTTCCCCTGTGCGTACGCTGCCACTTCACATACCTTCACATTTCCTTTTAAGTCTTCACTTTTGCACATAAGAGAGGGTTCACCTGAACCTTCCAAAATACTTTAAATAATTGTGCACTACCTGTGCACTTTGACACCTGCACTTTAGCACTTTGACTTTGCACCTGTTGACTTTGACCTTGACCTTGTTGACTTTGACTAGTTGACTTTGGCTGTAGTTGACTTTGACCAACATGACTTTTATGGGCTCAACAAGTAGTCTTGACTTCCTCAAAAACTTCCTTTGTCCTTGCCTTGTCCTTGTCTTCCTTTGCCACTTTGATTACCTACATAAAAAACTTGTGCATCCTTGCTTTTAGTTGAACTTCCACCTATGTTCATTTCTTCCTCTCAAGTGTCTCCCATACCTTCGTGCTTGAATCCAAGTCTTGGATATGGCTAATCATGCTATTGCTAATGTGTTGGGAAAGGATAAAGATAACCCTCTTGTCTCTTTCATTCCATTCCCTAAAGGCCCTTCTTTGGTTGGATTTTCATCCAACCTAGGTCTTGGTTCACTTCCACTAATCAATCTCCAAAGGCCCTTGCCCATAAGGTAGTTGGAGACCCTAAATATCCATGGTTGATAATTCCCCTTGTCTAACTTTTCAATTTGAGGTTTGAAGTCTCCCATCTCTAGTCTTCGCTACTTGACCTACCCCTTGGCTAATGCTCCAATGTGTGTAAAATGCAAATGACTCTTTGAAGCTACCTCAATCCAAAGCTTTCCTTAGATGGACACCTTGTCCTCTTGAAAATTTGAGTAGAATAGCTCCCCCTTGATGTGAGCTACCTCCAAGAGCTTTTGTTGATGCAAATCTTCAACCACCAACTCCACGAGATCTGCTTCCTTGTATTTGATTCCTCCAAGATGCCGAAATTCTCCGATACCACTGATGGGGGAATTATCTCAACCCCTATGCAACAACAAAGCATGAATGGCCTCCACAGGTATCCTTTTTTGACCTTCGCACACCAAAAATGCTCTTTCTCAGAGCATATGCAGAGAATTCTAGTGAGATTTTGTAGAGATGAATGCTTACACAAAGAGAAACAATGTCAACAACATGAGCTAGTTGAATGCTCACAGCTACTAGACAAACAGAGACCTCATTTCACTCGAGCAAGCTTTTCTCAGAAAGTATACAAAGAATGAATCTCAAAATTGGGTTACCTTTAGAGCACTCTAATAGCTATGGAATGACACAAAAAACCATAGAAAATGGATAAATAGAGAAGGAGAACCAGCCCTTACGATAGAGTGAAAAATATTTCCAACAAAGCTGTTAGAAGAAGCATTTTTTGAAGGGAAATATTAGTAAAATGTCAAAAAATTGTAGAAATATTTACGCAAATGATGTAAAAATGAGGAAGAGTCTTCCTCATGTAAATTAGAATCATATGTATTTTTCTAGAATTTTTGGAAGCTCTTTGATAGCATATTTTTAGATTAGAAGGGAAAAGGACTAAAATTCAAGTGTGAAAAGGGACACTTGAAAATGTATAAAAGATAATTTCCTCTATTTTGAGAGGGTTGGTTGTATTATTTTTGCTATCCAAATAATGTGAAGAGCTCTCCTGCAAAAAATTGTGTTTTTCTACTCTCATGTGATTTTCTTTGATTTGTTGAGTCTATTCTATGTGTGATCCATGGAGCTTGTGAGCCTCAGTTGTGTATTTCTAATTAATGTGTATGAAGAGAGGTGATTCTTAGTGTATTGAGTGAGAAAGTGCAGAAGAAAAAAGCTGGAAATGGAAATCTTCAGTTTTCATAGAATCGTGATTGTCTCATCTATGTGATACAGGTATCATTTTTGAGATTTAACTTCATAATTGTGTTCTGCTGAGAAAATGGCACATTTTAGGCACCAAGATCATTGAAAATACTGTTGTTTAGCTCAAGATAATCAAAACCCTAGATATTTCTCTTCATCTTCATAATTTCTCAGAAAACAGTCATTTATCTCTTGATTCTTGGATTCCATTAACTAGAAGGGGCTGTGGTCTTTGCATACTTCCCGGATTGTAGTTGATCCATTATGCTCAACTCCAAAGGGTAACAACAAACATTTTTTGGCACTGTTGCCAGGGAAAAAAGCAAAAGCTTCATTGAAGTTTGGACCTTGCTGGATCTTCCATTGTTGATGGTATTGAACACATTGAAAAGGTACTACTCTTTAATATAGAAAGGAAACATGAAAAGGTAGGTTTCTTTGCTTGTCTTTTGGGAAAAGAAAGCAAGAGTTAACCTTTTGAGATAAAGAAGTTGTGAAATTCTTGCAAACTGATAGTTGTTCATATCATTTTTTAAGAGTAAAGTGCAGGTGTGTGAAAAAATTGAATCAAGATTGTTGAACGGAAGGTAAAATGTGACTATCTTTGCATTTGTAGAGTGCTTTTTGACCAAGTACCAAGAAAATTTTTTAATCTTGGAAAAGATGATATGATTGCATTGAGGAAAGTCAAGTAAAGTAGCTATATGCAAATAGATAAGATCCATTTGTTTAGCCAAGGCAAAACAATAATCTTGATAGAAGATTTATTTGCATCTTGAAAAGAAAAAAGTGTTTGAGTTTATCTTTGCATGAATTGATAATTGCACTTCTTAGCACATATTTCTTTGGAAAGCTTTACTTCAAAACTGATTAGATTGCAAGCATAGAAGAGTATAACCAATCATGAAACAAAAGATCAATGGATCTTTAAACAAGAAAACCCTAAGTGAAGTGTTTACCTTGATTTAGGGCAAAATACTAAAAAAATTCATAAAATCCGTTAAAAAATTCAAACAAATTTCCTTTTTTCTTAGAAAGTTGGACTGAAGGATTGTTGTTGAAAGTGGAGGAGAAAAAGTGGAAAAGAAATTCTGAAAATTGAAAGAAAATAAAAAATATCTAGAGTGAAAGTTGTTGTTTAAATTTTTCAAAAAGACTTTTTAAATGAGTTTGATTTATTTTGCACTTTTGGGTATTGAGGTAAGTGATTGTAAGAGGTTTCATAAAGTTGAGAGAGTAAAGAAAATAAAATTTCAAAATATCAGCAAGAAATGAGCATAAAGTGATTAAATTGAGAATTGGGTACAGAATCGTGATTTTCATCAGTAGGATAAAGGGAGTTAATTTTGTTGGTAAGATAAGAATTGTCAATCAAAACCACAAAATTGGTAAGGGATAAGGATCATACAGTAAAAAGTGAAAATTCTGAGAAATTCACACAAAATCGCGATTGTCTGAAGGCTATAAAAGCATGAACTCTCAGAAAAAAGGCTCATTTGAGTGAGAGAGAGAGAGCGAGAGAACCTGACAGAATCGCGATTTCCTGCAGCTACAAGTTTTTTGGATTTTTCTTGATCAAGCAATCAAGGTAATGCTCTTCCAATAAATCTTTGCATGATTTCAAGTTTTCACATGATGATAAGAGCACAAAAACACTGAAAATGGTAAAACACACAGAATCGCGATTTTCAGATTTTTGAATCTTCTTGAGAAAAAATAATATTTTTGCTAAAAAATTCTTTATTGCATGTTAAAATTTTAATAAGGTGATTCTATTTGAGAAACAAAAACTTAAAAATCAAGAACCTAAAAAATTTTAAAAATCTACTCAGAATCGCGATTCTGTAATCAAACACAAAATTGCGATTCTCTGAATTAAACACAAAATCGCGATTCCAAGAATGCAATTTTCATTAGAAAATTGTGTTTTTTTTTAACGATTGTGAGCAATCATGATTGTCTGAGAACAGAATCATGAAAATCACGATTCCCTTCACAGAATCGTGAAAATCACGACTCCCTTCACAAAATCGTGAAAATCACGATTCTATTCACAGAATCGTGAAAATCACAATCCCTTCAGAGAATCATGAAAATCACGATCCTATTCACAGAATCGTAAAAATCACGATTGTCTTCACAGGATCGTGAAAATCACGATTTCCTTCACAGAATCATGGAAATCACGATTGTCTTCACAGAGTCGTGAAAAACATGATTTCCTTCACAGGATCGTGGAAATCACGATTGTCTTCACAGAGTGGTGAAAAACACGATTTCCTTCACAGGATCGTGGAAATCATGATTGTTTTCACAGAGTTGTGAAAAACACGATTCTATCCACAGAATCGTGAAAAACACGATTCTATTCACAAAATCGTGGAAAAACACGATTCTATCCACAGAATCGTGAAAAACACGATTTTAGTCACAGAATCGTGAAAAAACACGATTCTATCCACAGAATCATAAAAAACACGATTGTCTTCACAGAATCGTGAAAAACACGACTCTCTTCACAGAATCGTGAAAAACACGACTTCCTTCACAGAATCGTGGAAAATTTAGAATAACCAAAGAATAGTGAAAAAGACAAGTCTTTCCCACATAATTGTAAGAAAATCTAGAATTTTCTCAAGATCACAGAAAAGACGATTCTATTCACAGGATCGTGGAAAACACGATTTTCTTCACAGAATCGTGATTTAGTTGGATGATTCTGAGATCTGGCAATAAATTTTTCACACCTGATAAGCAAGAGTTAAAAAGGAAGGAGAAAGAGCCAATAATAGGAAAATTACAAGAAAAAGATTAAAGGCAGGAAAATAACATGGAAAACCTAAATGAAACCAATGAACCTTCTGAAACTAGTGATTATAGAAATATTCTCAAATACATGTATAGAAATAGGTTTGGAACCTATGTGTATCAGGATGGGATGCATAAGTTTCTCATTAGGTTGAGAAACTTAGAAGTTCCCTTGAATATAACACTAGTGGCACGGGAGATATGAGGATAGACAGGGATGTGTATACATCTTCTCTCAAGATCTAGAAAACTCTAATGATTTAGGGTAGTGTGCAGACAAGAGACCTTGGGAACAAAACCTAGGGCAACCAGACTTGCCAAGACAAAATGAAACTCACATTAATATTGAATAACAAGGTAGGAGAATACATACTTCCCCAAATCCTTTTGAAAGAGAAGTAGAAGGAATTAATGATTTTCCATTCAGAAGGAGACATCAGTGGCGAAATCATGGAAGAATGCTTAGAACTTATCAAGTAGCTAAATACATGAAGAATCAATATGAAAGATATTTTGATCCTCATGCTCATGCTGCAAAATTTAGAGAACTAATTAGGGTAGAAGAAGTAGAGGATTACAAAGTACAATTTGAAGCATTTGGTCTAACCCTAATTGGACCTGCAATATCTTGGTTCATTCCCTTGAGAAAGGAAATGTATCCAGATATTGAATCTTTCCTTGAAGCCTTCATAGGGGAATTCTCAAAAACTGGAATAAAACATAGTACAGCTACCTTGATACATAGCTTTAAGCAACAAAAAGATGAAAATGTCAGAGAGGTAGCTAGGAGATTCAAGTAATACATTGATAGATGCCCCAGAGAGGAGGTACCATCCATGGCAAGACAAGTATCTCTATTCATAGAAGGACTAAGAAGTGCCCAATTAAGAACCTTGGTGTATTATAGGAGATGCCTTGACCTAGGAGCATGTGTGAAGGAAGCAATAGACTTAGAGGATAACAG
The DNA here is from genome assembly GCA_020310875.1 of Ceratopteris richardii. NCBI lineage: Eukaryota > Viridiplantae > Streptophyta > Polypodiopsida > Polypodiales > Pteridaceae > Ceratopteris > Ceratopteris richardii. Next base: position 101,963,123 of record CM035444.1, read on the forward strand.
GGGACAAGATCTATTAGCATTTGATCAACCTAGAACAAATGAAGAAAAAATCCCACCAGTAGAAGAATTAGCACAAGCCATTGCTAAAGCCCTAGAAGTTAACACCAAGACAAATTTGATAAACACCAGGATAGCAACAAATAAAAAATGCTATAATTGTGGAGAAAATCATTTGGTACAACATTGTCCATATCAAAAACCACAACATTGCAAGATAGAAAAACACTCAAATACTGCACACTAGAAAGAAAATGGACAAGCCATACGAGAGAAGAATGCTTCTACAATAAACAACCCATTAAGGAAAGAGAATATGTGAACCAGCATAATTTACAAAGAGAATCTGGATTTGTTGAGCAACCAAGAACTGTACTTGGGCAACAACCACCATTACCAACAAATGTGGTAGCGGTAAAATACACACCAATAGAAGAAGAAAGCTCAAGATTGAGATCATCTTATAGAGAGGATTATCATTGGAATGAAGGATATCAGGAAGAGTGGGAAGCATATGAACAAAGAGAACCAGAACTGCAAGCCCTAGACTTGGGAAATGGGAGAATTGAAATGGATACAACCACATTCATGTACATAACTAATAATTACATATCCGATCAGAAACCTCAATTCAAAGGGAGTCAAAAGATAACTTGTTATAGATGTGGAGGAGAACATTTCATTAGAGACTGCCCACAACCTCCTACACTAAGAATAGAAGGAGCCTATTGCAAGGATTGTGGCAGAGAACACTTAATTAAGGATTGTCCAAGAAACCCTCAGAAACAACAGAACACATCTAGTAATACACCACTAAAAACAATTAACATAATGGAGCAAGAAGAATTAAGTGACCATGACCAGGTAACTGTAAATGCTATAACAAGAGCACAAGCTAAACATCAAGAAACAACAAGGGAGACACATACACAGGAACATAAGAAAATTCCATTTTCAAAAGAAAAGAAAAACAGACAAAAAGGGAGATGGGAAAGAAAAATGAGAATGGGTAAAAGTTTGGAAGAAGAGACTGTGGAATAGTCAAACAAAACACACAGACTCAGGAAGAGACAAAAAATTCACAAAGTCTAGAGACTCTGATAAGAGCATACAAAGGAAAAATTCAAGATGGACCAAATCCTACAGATCATGGGATGGCTTATCCTATGCCAGATTTAGAGCATAAAAGGATGCAAAGATGCAAATAAATCATACAAGAAGTACAACTCAAAATGGGGGAACCAGACAATTATCAAACAACAGATGGGGAAGCAAATGCAACAGAAACAAGGAAAACTATTGATCAAGAAGATGATTCACAAATAACCTTCCAAATCAGTGTAGACAAACAATGTACAATTTTTTACCACACCACAATGGAAGAATTGGTAAAACAAATCCTCACTTACAACACAATATGAAAAAGTGGGAAGCAATGCCAAAACATTTTGATCCACAGCAACAAGAATTGGAAGAGTTGTTGTACATTCCTATTGATAAAATAGGAGGATATTGTGAAGGAGAAGAAGGGAACTCAACTCTGAGAATACAATTTGGTAAAAATCATGCCAAATCTATATTGCACAGTGGATTAGGAGTGGCTATCATGACTAAATAGACCTGGGAAGGATGGGGAAGAAATGAGTTAATGCCCACTAAAATGAGATTACAACTTGCAGATGGACACATAGAAAAACCCCTAGGAATATGGGAAAAGGTGATTGTGGAAATATGTGGAATAGAAATAGAGCATACTTTTGCCATACTTGAATTCCCACAATCCACTTCATATGAAATCATCCTAGGAAGACCATTTATGAGACAAATGCAAATTGTGCAAGATTGGGGTAATGATTGCCTATATCTTCAAAGCAAAGGAAGAATAACTAGGGTGAATCTAAGAAATGGTCAATAGTGTGATATGTCCCCTCAAGAATGGTTCAAAGTACATCAAAATCAAGAATTAAGTGAAGAATCAGGGAGTGAAGATCAGAATGAGACAGAATCATCAATATGGAAATGTAATGTGATAAGGAATCTCACAGATAAGAAAAGAATGTTAAAAAAAGGAGATAGTCTGGGAGAGAGGAAATCACAAGATGAAAGCTACATACCACAAGAATTTAAAGATGAAGAATTTGAACCTTATGGTTGGAATCAAATTTTGACCACCTTGGATCTAGCAAATGATGAGTATGTGGGAGTGAAATTCCAAAATGAAGAAGGATATGATATCTTCCACATAGGAATACAAATGATAAAAGTGTCAAAAACAGAAGAGGACCAGGAGGAAGGAATAATATTGAAAAATGGTAAAACATAATATTTGGAAGAAGTAGAAGTTACAGATGTAATAAAAGACAAAATCTCAGGCAAATATAGAAAAAACAAACACAAGGAAATGGAAAAAGTTCAAGAGGTTGAAAAAAGTAAGAAAATAACAAATAAGTTGCCAATTTCATCTATGAAATTGAGTATACATAGTGGATATCTCCTATAGTTGTGGTACCTAAAAAGAATGGGAAACTCAGGGTATGCATTAACTTGAAAAAGGTGAATGCTGCAAGTATAAGGGATAGCTATCCATTACCCATAACAGACCATCTTTTGGAAAGAGTTGCAGGGAAGGAGGTCTATAGTTTTCTAGATGGTTTTTCAGGATACAATCAGGTACCCATAGCCTTGGAAGACCAACATAAAACTGCCTTTTCCATAGAATGGGGAATCTATGCTTTTAGGGTTATGCCCTTTGGTTTACCTAATGCCCTAGCAACTTTTCAAAGATTGATGTGTCACATCTTCAAAGAAACCTTTAGAAATATAATGGAAATCTATGTGGATGATCTTTGTACTTTTTCATTAAAAAGACAAGATCATTTGAAAGATTTGGAAAATATATTCAGAAAATGTAGAACATACAGAGTATGTCTAAATCCAGAGAAATGTGTGTTCTTTGTGAGGCAACGGAGAATGTTGGGTCACATAGTTTCCTAAAATGGAATTTCAACTGATGAAAGGAAAATTAAGGCCATAGTGGAACTTCCAAGACCAACAAATGTGAAGGAACTTCAAACTTTCATGGGTCATTATGGTTATTATAGAAAATTTGTACATAAGTTTGCAGACATTGCAAAACCCTTGTATGCTTTAATAACAAAATCTAAATGGACCAAAGAGTGTGACCAAGCTTTTGAGACTTTAAAAACTTGTTTGGTAACAACACCAATTCTGAAAACCCCACAGTGGGATAAAATTTTTCATGTCCATGTGGATGCTTCAAATTATGCTTTGGGATGTGTGTTAGCACAACCAATAGAAGGGAGCAAACTAGAATTTCCAGTTGCTTATGCTAGTAGGCAATTGAATTCAGCAGAAAAAAATTATACAACCACTGAGAGGGAAGGGTTGGGAATGATATTTGTTGTGAAAAAATATAGACATTATCTTTTGGCCAATAAGTTTAAATTCTTTGTGGATCACCAAGCTTTACTCTACTTAGTAAACAAACCATGCCATACACGTAGGATAGTTAGATGGTTTCTCCTACTAATGGAATTTGAGTTTGAGGTAGTGGTCAGACAAGGAAAAACTCATTTGAGAGCAGACCATTTGTCTAGAATTCAAACTAAAGAGCCAAGTTCACCTTTAGATGATGACTTGCTAGATGCATATCTGTTCAAATAGAAAGTATTCCTGAATGGGCCATAACTTTAGTACCTTTGCTAACCATGGGACCTTGCAGAACATCTGGAAACAACACACATCTGGTATTACAAAGAAGGAATTTTGTGTTGCTAGCTGGACATTTGTATCATCTCAATCATATGGGTGTATTGGAATATTGTACTCCAGAAGAGGAGCAACAGGAGTATTTAAGAAGAGCTCATTGTTGGAATCCCTGTACTCATGCTTCCATGACAGTCACCCTAAATAATCTCAATAGGATGGGAGTACATTGGCCTAACAAGATTCAAGATGTAAAAAAGCATATTTCCAACTGCTGGGAATGCCAATCCTTGCAAAATTTAGAAACTATAACCTTATACTGGTTTCAAAAAAATCCAGATTGGAGTGTAAACATAATTGATGAGTTGAAAAGAAACAAGAAAGGAAAGCCAGTAAGAGCTAGTGCAGACTCAAAGAATCTACAAATAATTTCTGAGGAATATCAACTGATAGGAGATCAATTGTACAAAAAAGGGATGGATGGATATTTAAGAATCTATGTTCCTGAAAATAAATATATGGAAATGTTAGAGATGGCACATTCTGGAGTGGCAGGAGGACATTTTTCAAGTGAAAGAACTGCTAAACTCATATTGTATTCAGGTTTTTGGTGGCCAACTTTATTTCCTGATGCTAGGACATATGTGAAAAGATGTGACATTTGTCAAAGAGTAAGTCAAGCAAATAAAAGAGACAATATTCCATTAGTACCACTGATTTCAGCAAGAGCATTTAGTAAATGGGGTTTGGATTTCATAGGACCCATACATCCTCCAGCAAAACAATCCCATGCTGAATATATAATCATAGCCATAGATTACCTGACGAAATGGGCAGAGGCCAGGGCTACAAAAAGAAATGGTGCTCGTACCACTGCAAGATTTCTTTATGAAAATATTATCACCAGATTTGGATTACCAATTGAATTGGTAAGTGATAGGGGTACTCATTTTTTGAACCAAATAATAGAATACATAACTGAATATTTTATGATCAGTCATAGAAAGTCAGCCCCTTATCACCCACAAGCCAATGGTTTAGCAGAAAGTACTAATAAAGTACTTTGCACTGTGTTGTCAAAATTGGTAAACACGAATAGGAATGATTGGGATTTACAACTTAATCATGTCTTATGGGCTTATAGAGTGGCATACAAAACTGCACTTGGAACCACACCATTTAATTTGGTATATGGACAAAATGTAGTTCTGCCTTTAGAATTCCTTATTCCAACACTAAAGGTAGGTAGTCAGTACAAGTGGACTGGACATGAATTATCTGAGAGAGTGGTAGAATTGGAAAAACTGGGAGCTTCTAGACTTCAAGTAATCATAAGCATATATGCTGACAAAAGAAGGCAAAAAGCTTATCATGATGTTCATATTAAAGAAAAGGACTTACAAGAAGGAGATCTAGTTTTAGCATACATAATAAAAGAACATCAGAAGAAATTTCAAAAAAAAGGACATGGGCCTTATATTATCAATCAAATAAGTAACGGTGGAGCTATCCAATTAGCTAATATAGATGGAGAAATCATGCCAAACTTCATAAGTGGATGTAGAGTAAAAAGATATGATCTTTCATTAACTGTTTCTGAATGGAGAAGAATACATCAAGCTCAAAATAGGAAAAAGGAAGAGGAAAAAATTAGGAGTGAAGCTCAACAGGAGGCAAAGGAAAGGATAAGAAAAATCAAGGAGCTTAGAGAAGTCCTTTTGTGTGAAACACCTTTAAGAATGAGAGAGCATTTGCCTGTTACAACAATGAATTTTCATGATGAGAAAATCAAGGTTTTGATAGATTCAGGGGCACAAGTAAATTTGATCAGTTCAGTTGTGTTGGATAAATTTAACTTAAAAAGGATTGAAAGTAAAACATTTATCAAAACCTTAGAAGGACAGGTAATACAAAGCTTATTTTCACCATCTATTAAAGTTAAGTTCAATAAAGAATATATGAAAATAGATTGTGAAGAATGGCCAGATCATATGATGACTGAAAAATTGATTTTGGGACAACCATGGCTCAGGCAAGGTAAAGTAATTTTGGATTTTGAAAATATGAAGCTTAAGTTGACATTAAATGACAAAAGGTTTTTAATGTTTTTATTGAGTGATGAAGAACAGGAAAATCAACACGATATCTATGATTCAGAATTGGAGGGATTTACTTTTGCACTAGAAGCTACAAAGAAATCACAAACACCACTTCTTCATGACCAAATCTACTTCAATAAAAAATAGGAAAAATTTGAAAAAATAAAAGGTGTTGAAAAGGCAGAAGAAAGGTGGAAAGTGTGGAATGATCAGAAGCATCTAGGCATCAAGACAGAAAGAATGTGGAAACAAAGTACATATAAGCACTGCTCATCAAAACAATTTTTCAGAACTAAATGGATATGGAAGCCAAAAACTTCCAAGAACAGTTCATCAAAAGAAGATTGTGTTACTCCTAGAACAAAGTCAACAGAAATCAAGTATTATTGGGTAAGAAAAATCAGATCTGATTCAATGGAAGAAAACAAGCATCAAGATACTAAAATAGCTCAAAAGTATGAGGAGTTATAGATAAAAGAAAAGGCATAATGGTCATCTGATGCACACCTGGAATTCTTGATAGAAAAATTTAGAAATTTACAAAAAAGGAAATTATGACATCTTGGAAAGTATTTCCATTGACTCTACCTCATCCTCTTTCTAAGAAAAGAAATAGGAGGGGAAGAGAGAGAAGTGGAGGAAATTATTATTATTAAAAAAAGAGAAGAGAAAGAAGAAAATAAAAAGAAAAAGAGGAAAAAAAAGAACAATAGAAAAAAAAGGAAAAAAAAGAAAAAAGAAAAAAAAGAAAGAGAAAAAAATATCAATTCTTTTTTAATTCTTTTTGTTTATATAAGTTATATTGCACAAGCAAGATAAAGAATGTAATTTAGCAAGTTTCTATTTTTCATTCATTTTTTCTTTTCTTCATTTTTTCTTTTTCTTTTGCTAAATATATATATATATATATATATATATATATATATATATATATATATATATATATATATATATATATATATATATATATATATATATATATATATATATATATATATATATATATATAAGATTTGTTAAAAGGAAAGAGAGAACTAGACATCTTGCTACACATGTGATGATCACTTCAATTGAGTTTTTTTTCTTCTTTTTTCTCTGTGACACAAATAAAGAAGTCAGGATCCATCTAAGATTTTATTTTTTCTTTTTTCATTACATCTCAAGATAAATGTGATTTCATTTATGTTTCTTATGATTCATGTGGGTGGAGTTTTCTTTTGTGTGTGATGTTATATTTCCTCCAAAATGGTGAATCCAAAGGAACTGCCAATTCATGACTTCAAGGCAGACTCGGTAACTTTATCCAGAAGACATTGGTTTTTGGATAGTGAAGCAATAGTGGAAAAAGTGGAGCTGGAGTTAGATGAAGAACAAGAAATCCTAGAAGCAGAGAAGATAGTGAAGGAATTAAAGGAAACTTTTAATATCATTGGACAACACATTTTACAGTAGGAGTTGGGGGTCACAAATATACAATGTGCTAAGAATTTTACAAATTTCAGAGAATTGCAGTCAACTACAAAAGATGAAAAGTAGTAGGATTACACAGATTGTTGGATGAACCTATATTTTTCATAGATTTTGGAAGAGTATCACAGGTGATGAATAGTCTGCTAGAGGTTGGAAAGGGCAATGATGCATATTTTAGGTGCTCTGTCAAGGACAAAGAAAACAAAGAAGTGAATATTTCTATAAAGGCAGAGTATATCAGGGTAGCCTTCCAGTTTTATTCCATGGGAACTAAGCTGGACAACAGTTTTGTCAAAAAGAACAAAGCAACCTATGGAGGATATTCCAAATTCACTGATTTCAAAGGAAGATAAAATGAAGAATTTGGAATAAGAATGTTCCTTCAATACTTTTGTTTTCCAAAATTACCTAGATATACCATGCCACACAAGCCAGTGACATTGATCATGTTCAACAATAAGGACAGAACTAAACCTTTTGGGATGATGGATGTGACTCCATACATACATGAACAATTGAAGGAAGCAGATAAACATTGGGAGCAAAGGAAGTTCATGAATGGAGCTCAATTCTTAACAAGAATAATATATCATGTTTTAGGAATAGAGGATCAATTGAAATTGACTCCAGAAGCTCAATACTTCAGAAGTTTGATGTCAGGAATCAAAAGCCCTTCTAAAATGATGACCATAAGAGAAGTAGAAGTGCAACCAAGCATGAGGGGAGCAGAGAGAAAAAGAAAGGGAGTCTCAGAAGAAGTCATTCCTGTAAAGAAGAGAAGAGTGGATCCCCAAAAAGTAGAATTGGAACAGGTAGAAGCAACAAAGGAAGAGCATGAAGCTGCTCAAAAGGAAGTACAGTCTTGAAAGGAACCTCATCCATCTCAAACAAGTAGGGAGCAGTTGTATTCTTGTCTGGCTCAAGGAAACAATAAAAGAGCGGTCTATGAAGCCGAATATCAAAAGATGTTGGAGGATTATTCCTGTAAAGCAACTGATTGGATAGAAGAAGAAGTGGAACACTATGAAGAGTTGCATGATCAGATGATGGCAACAGAAACTGAAGAGGTTTTTGTTAAAAAGGAAGTAGAATTGTTGGCTTATTTCAAGGAGTTACAAGGTCCTCCTGAAACTAGGACCAAAGTAGTAGGGAAGAAGAAGGTTCAAAAGAAACCTGTGCAGAAAAAGAAGTTGACCAAGAAAAATAAAGGAAAAACAATAGAATATGTACAAAGATTGGAGACAAGAAAATTGTGAGTAGAAGAAAAGAAGCAGGAGGAATCCATTGTTATAGAAGAACCAAAAATGGAAAAATCAGGAATAGCTGGTTCTTCACAGTTCTCTTCAGAATCAGAGAGTGACATTGAAAATGTCCTGTTGAAAAGTTTGAATTTATCAGTACCTAGCACACCAATTGTGATAGTACAAGTCTCTGAAAAAAGTAAAACATCAAAAGATTTGAGTGAAAATTCACAAGGAAAACAGGTCCAAGAAGAAGCAGTAAAATAGGTTAGTCTTGGAGAAGAGAAAAGGATACTAAAAGGTAAAGCAGTGATGATGGAAGAAGAGGTTGAAGTAAGGAAGGAGTCCAGTAGTGGATTGGTGGACTCAGGGTTTAAAGCAGTATGGACAAAACCATCACAGCAAACCTATTTCAAATTCAATGAAAAAAAGCTAGAAGCAGAAAAGGAAGCTCAGAGATGCAGCTCAGTGCACAAGGACAAAGATAAAAAGCAAAATGAGGAAGCTGAGGAAGTGCTAGAAAAAATGGATTTCAGAGAGGGTAAAGAAGGAAATATAGAAAAAGAAATAAACCAAAGCATAAAAGATATACTTTATGACCTAAATCATAATGAGGAGTTCACAACTACAGAAGATCAGGAAAAAGAAGAAGAATTGGATCTTATGGATATAGATGAGCAAGAGGAGGAACAAAAGGAGCAACAAATGAATGATCAGGTAAAATTCTCAGTGGAGATTGAATCAACTTCAGCTCAGGATAATAAAGTACAGAAAGAGGAAGAATAGGTAATTGAAGAAAAACAACAGGAAATGGAGAAAAGAAGGCAGAAGAGATAGAGATAATGAAGGAAATATTAGATCATGAGAAGGAAGAGGATCAGACACTAGAATATGAGGAAGATGTTGCAGACAAAGAAGAAAAGAAAGAAGAAAAGGGCTATGAAGAACAAAAGAACCAGGTCATAGAATATGAGGAAGAAGATGAAGAAGAGAATGACTGCAAATATGAAAAGCAGATAAAAGTAAAGCAAGTAGAGTTAGAAGCTGGGTTGGAAAGAATACCCAAGGATATTAGGTCTTCTTGTAAAGTAATCATGAGCAATATAGAGCAGTTCAGACCATCAAGTAGAAATATGATAATATCAGGAATGGTGGTTGAATCAGAGTTTGTGAAAGGCAATAGAATCATTAATGAGCAAAAGAAAGAAAAGGAACAATTAAAGGAACAACTGAGAACTGTTCAAGAAAGAAATGGGGATTTGACCAACAAGATAAATTCATTGGAAGAATTAGAGGTTCAACAACAAAAAAAAATTCAATTTCTCGAAGAGAAATGTGCAAAGAAGATAGAGCATAGCAGCAAAATGGAAATGGAGCTGAAGAAAATAGAAGGAAGATACAGAACACTTCAAAGCTCATATCAGATTATGGTCAAAGCAAATGAAGAAATAAACAGGTTATTAATGGAAGAAGGTCAAATAAAAGAAGAAAGCAAGATTGTACAAGTAACACAGGATGAGAGGGAGGAATTGAACAAAGAAATTCTAAGACCACAAGCAGAGCTGAAGGAAGCTAAGGAATTGGAAAATCAAGCCAGTGTACATGATGCTAGCTCAATGAGAGGTTATAATAAACTACATTTGGATATAGCAAAAGAGAGGAGTGATTGGTAGTTGAGTATAGAAAAAGAAAGAAGTGAGTGGAAATCAGAAAGAGAGTTGTGGACATCCCAAAATAGAAGCTTAATGTTGATGGTGGAGGAGCTACAGAAAAAGCTAGAAAATCCACAGAGCCAGGTTGAAGAGCAGGTGGAGACTACACAAGCAGAAGAGTATGAAGGGGGAGATGATATCAGAAATCAACACTTTGATGAACAAGAGAACAAAGCAGTAGTTGAAGAGTACTCAGATGAGTTTGTTCAGAAGCTTTTAACAGATAGAGAATCTAGAATGGAATTCATTAGAAAAATGCATAATGAATATGAAGAACAAATTGTGAATTTTGCTCTCAGTAAAGGAATAAACCCAGACCAACACCATTGGGCAGCAGATGGCCTAGGTATACCTTTTTGCATGATTATTGAAAGTATTAAAAATTACTAGCTTGAAAGGGTAGGATTGTCATCAAACAAGTATTTGGAATATGAAGAGGATATCAATGTAACTAAGGAATTATTTGAAAAAGCCAATCCTAAATGGAGGAATAGGTGGTTAGATGCCAACAAAGAATGCAGGAAAATATGGAAAGAGACACCAATTCAGCTAAAGATCAATCTAGCTTATTGTCCAGTAGCAAGGAGAAGGGATTGGATAGTATTTTGGGTAATGAGAAATGTAGGAAAAATCCTAGCAAAATGGCTGAACTTTCCGAAGATAGCATGACCTAAAGCAGGAACATGGCCAACAAAGAAATATATGCTTGACACAGTAGAATCTGTCATATCTACATATAAAGATGTTAATGATCCAGCTTGCATTCTATTGATCAGAGTGATGAGACTCATATTGGCATGTATAGAAACTTTTACAGATACAGATGTCAGAATCCTCATTTATATTGGTTTCAATTCACCAATTGATGCATTACTTTTTGATCTAAGTGAAACTTTCGATAGAATTTGCTTAATGGCCTATTATAGCAGGATAGTATTTTTGGGTAGTCACTACCTTTAGATTTTTGAGGATGCTTTTGATTATGGATTTTTTGAAAGAGAATCAGAATTCTTTGGAAATTTATCAGTGGTTACAAAATCCAGACTCACAGCCTATGAAGCAGCATATACAAAATACCTCAAGAAAGATGTGATAGATAAACCAGAAGCAGCTGTACAGTGGAGAAAAGCATTATTTGAGATGGTGAATAACTTGAACATCACAGAAAGAAAAAGTCATGACCTATTGTCACAGGTGTATCAAAGAAAAAAGAAGTAAAGGAAGCTCTCACTATTTATCTGCAAGAGTATTTTGTCAGGAGCCAAAAAGACTAGAATGGGAAGAATGTTAGAAGAAGCATTTTTTGAAGGGAAATATTAGTAAAATGTCAAAAAATTGTAGAAATATTTATGCAAATGATGTAAAAATGAGGAAGAGTCTTCCTCATGTAAATTAGAAACATATGTATTTTTTCTAGAATTTACAAACAAAATCCTACACATAGAGAGAGATATCAATCACACAGCTTCACTAAAATGAATGTTGCTCCCATATTACTTAGAGAATGCTCCAAAGAATTTGTGGGCGTAAGATAGACTCTAATTTCTATCCAATGAGACAAGAATTACATCAAACGGATACACAAGGAGGGAGAACCAAGGCTAACAACTTAGGGGTAGAGAGTTGCAACATTTCCTGCGCACAGACATAGATATGCCTACTCAAAGAAAACCAAGCAAGAAAGGGGCTTGCTTATCACACTCTAGAACTTAGTGCTCACTTTACATGAGCAAAAACTCCAAGAAGATGGCCTAAAAAAGTCGGGATACATGCTCCTATTTTAGTGAGAAGTGTGCCCGTAAAATCTAGGAACTACCTTTCCAAATCAGCCTTCTAACTTGGAGGACTTAGGTGAGATGACTTGGGGAGTGGTTGAGTGACTTTTCTTGATGGAATCTCGTGGCTTTTGGCTTCATTTGATTACTCCAGATGTCCATGATTGATTTCCATCGAATTCGTAGCTTGAAGCTTGACTTTTAACACCTAAGACTAAGGACATAAAGGTGATAGACAACAAATGGGTATACAAGGTAAAGAAGAATTCATATGGCTGCATATATAGGCTTAAAGTGACGCTCATTGACAAAGGTTTTGCAAAAACCTATGGCATTGAATTTGAGGAGAATTTCATCCATATAGCAAGGATGGTTATGTTAAGAACTCACATTGCACTTGCAGCCTCAAAGAGTTGTAAGATCCACCAGAATGCTTTCTCAAATGGTGACCTAGAGGAGACTATTTTCATGGAACAACCGAGTTGCTTTGAAGATCAAAGGCATCCTCGTCATGTGTGCAAGCTAAAGAAGATTCTCTATGGTCTCAAAAAACTCCCAAGATTTTGGAACCAAAGGAAAATGGAATACTTATCAAAATGTGGCTATAAAACAAAGTGACTCCAACTAGTCATTGTATGTGAAGAAGGAAAGTGATCGTGTTGTTCACAATGGATTTATGTCGATGATCTTATTCTTGTAGGGAGTGATGAGGAAAACATTAGAGATATCAAGAAGACTCTTGGAAAAGAATTCAAGATCTCAGATCTGATGGAGAGTGTTAATCTCCAAAAGAACAAGCTATCCTTGATGTTAGAGCACCTCTATATCAAGAACAACTCAAAACCTTAAGCAATTTTGGAAGACCAATACCAACTCATCAAGATTTTATCTAACTGTGAAGAAAGTCATTACATAGAAAAGTGTGTTGCACTTTAATCATTCATTGAGTGATCAAATGTGTAAATTTTTCAATGCAAATTTGTATGAGGTGTTGAGTACAGATTTCGCACCTTCTCCAAGTTAAAACTTCTCAAAAAATTTAGTAAATCTTGAGATTTACTCCAAAAAATTCACCTATGTCTAAAACTCTACTTCTGTACAATTGACTTTGACACCTGCAACTTCTTATGCATAGTTCTCTTAAATTAGAACCCATTTATTCAAATGCTTTTATCCATAGGTAGCTTACCTTCTAACTTAAAGAATGAGTGCTCACTTACTCAAAACTTTACACTGTGGAAGGAGAACTGACCAAAACATTATCATCAAATTTGCACCTACTACAGTCTTCTCTTCTTCACATTTACACATGTAAATGTTCCTACTCTGAATTCTCTCAGGTTGATCACAATTAGGATCTGCAAATTTGTACAAAGTTCATTCAACTATAGACTTAGACTTGTGCAAAAGCATTTCACAAAAGGATAAACACAGAAGGGGCACTGAGCAAAATATCGGGCATAACTTTTCTTCTATTCAGGAAAACATTACATCTGAATGATAAGAGTTATTCACTTCACTTCTAAAGTGTCTAATGACTCTTAAAACTTGTAATTCATCAGCTCTCATAAATTCCCTCACTTTCTATTTGTATATATAAAGGTGTCTTGTACAAAATCATGACCATTACAAAAGTATAAGCATGTTTAATGTACATGTATATACAAGCCTTCATTCTCTAATTATGCACTAACTTCAATCTTCATATATTGGTCTTTGCTTCATCTTTTGACTTCAAGTCTTTGTCTAAAACATCAATTGATGGTTGTCATGCACCAAGAGCTCCCCCTCAATCATCAAGTGAGGTTTTCTCCATCTTCTTTATACCTGCCATGTCTTTGAATCTCTGTAGCTTTGGTCCATCCAAGCTTTTGGTTAACATATCTGCAATCTGATCTTTTGTTGAAGTATGTATGACTTCAATCTCCTTATCAATCACCTTCTCTCTCAAAAAATGATACTGAATCTCAATATGTTTAGTCTTGGCATGAAATATAGGGTTAGCAGCTAGATACAATGAACTCATATTATCTCCATGAATAGTGGGTGTACTATGAATGATGTCAAAATGTTTCATGAGAGTCTTCAACCATATGAACTCCTTTGCAGCTTCAACCATACCTTTATATTCTACTTCTCTAGATGATGAATCAATTGTATGTTGCTCCTTAGAACACCAAGAGATTAGCTTATCTCCCACATAACATAGATACCCATAGGTTGATCTCCTATCATCAGGACTACCTGCCGAATCTATATCACTATATATCTTGATATTTGTATCTAATGTGAAACCATAATACAAACCTTCCTTGAGTGTACGCTTAATGTATCTTAACACTCTTTGTCTTGCAACCTAATGTTCTTTCCTAGGACAGTGCATGAATTGAGACAACACTCCAACTGCATATGACAAATCAGGCCTAGTTAATGTAGCATAGATTAAACTACCAACCAGACTTTGATATAGCTTCTCTCCTTGAATTCTTCTCCTTCATATCTGCTCAATTTGTGATTCACCTCCATTGGAGTAGGTGCTACACTGCGATCTTCCATTTTAAACTTGATTAGCAAGTTCTTCAGATACGTTTCTTGAGTTAGATATATTCCATGTTGAATATATGAAATCTTCATGCCCAGGAAATATGACAAACCTCCCAAATCAATGATCTTGAATTCTTTCTCCATTTGCGTCTTAAGACCTTGTATGCCCTTCTCATCTATACCTGTAAGAATTATGTCATCAACATATATACATGTAAATGAACCCATCATCTCTTGCTTTAACAAGTAAGCTACTATCTGCTTTAGACACTTGGAAACCAAGTTCTTTCAAGAACTTCACAAGTCTATAATTCCATGCCCTTGGGGCTTGCTCCAAACCATACAAAGCTCTGTTGAGATTATTGGATACCTTTTATCTTTGAACCCTTCTGGTTTCTCCATGAAAACATCATCTGAAATGTAACCATTTAGAAACACATTCTTCACATCTAATTGACATATCTTCCAACCTTTACATGCAACAATAGCTATGAGTCCTTATAGTTGTCATCTTTGCCACAGGACTATAAGTCTCATCATAATCGATACCATATTTTTGAGCATACCCCTTCACAACAAGTCTAGCTTTGTATCTAGACACACTTCCATCTACATACCTCTTTGTCTTGTAGACCCACTTGCATTCAATGATCTTCTGACTATTTGGTTTAGGAAACAAATCCCATGTTTCATTCTCCATTAAAGCATCATACTCTTCCTGCATAGCTTTCTCCCAATTTTCCTTACCTTTCGCCTCTTCATATGTAGAAGGGTCTTCCTCTGCTTTCACCATATAAGCATAATCTTTAGTCGTCAAAAAAGAAGTTTCATAGCTATACCTTGTAGGTTGCCATTTATGCCTTGATGACCTTCTGAGTTCTCCACTCTTTGAAGTTTCTGGTTCATCACATTCTGGATCAAACCTTGGCATTTCTTCAACTTCAACTTGTACTTCATTGTTCTCTTCTTCATCAAATATTTGAATCTTTGATTTACCGTTCTTTTGATTCAAAGTTTCTTCATCACCTGCATGAATGTTAATTGTACCTGCATACCAAGTACCTTGCTCATCAAATGTAACATCTTTTGACACAAGGAATTGCCTTATGGATGGACTCCACAACCTATAACCCATCTGCTTATCATCATAACCAACGAACACATACTTTTCAGCTTTAGGTTCCAATTTATGCCTCAACCGTGATGACACATATGCATAAGCCAAACATCCAAACACTTTGCAATGATCTAAGATATGTCTCTTACCCCACCAAGCTTCATACGGTGTCATACGCTGCAAATCTTTACATGGTTACCTATTAACCAAGTATGTGGCTGCATTTATAGCCTCAGCCCACAAATAAATGGGACAACGTTTCTCCTTGATCATTGACCTTGCATTCTCAACAAGAGTTCTATTTCTCCTTTTTGCTACACCATTTTGTTGAGGAGAGTACGTGCAAGTAACTTCCCTTTTTGAACCCGCATTCCATAAGTAATCACTGAATTCATTAGAGAAATACTCTCCCCCTCCATGTGAACTTAGTCTCTTCAACTTTTTCCCTATGATTCTCTCTGCATACAAATGATAATGTTTAAATGTATTGAATACCTTTGATTTCTCTTTGATCACATATATGGTGATCCACTTGGTAGCATCATCAACATAAATCACATAATATCTTGGACCATTAATACTGAAATCCTTTCATGGTCGCCACACATCTGTGTGTACCAACTCAAGCTTCTCTGAATACATGAAACCATGCTTAGTATACGATTGCTTATGAGCTTTACCTAATTGACATGCCTCACATCTGTATATCATATGTTGACCTGCAACATTAGGTAACACAAGCACTGAACCATTGTTAATCATATCCTTAATACCTCTTTCATTGAAATGTCCAAGCCTTTTATGCCAAAGATCCAACTCAAAGATCTTATGTCCTCCATAAGTGAACATGGCATGATCAACATTGCCTTGAATCTCAATGTGAATAGCCTTCCTTCTTTCTTTCCTGAAAAAAATTGCTCTTCCACAAAAATTCCATCATTAGTGAACCTTACTTCATAGCCTTTCTCAACAATTTGCCCTACACTTATCAAATTCTTTGGAACTGTAGGAGCATACAAAACCTTACTTAGAAGAGTGCTCCCATCCTTAGCCTTCAATGATCCAGTTAACTTCACATTATGCTTTGTAATATCACATGTTTGAACCACATGATTACTTACTTTATTCTCCAAATCAGTCATCAAAGCTATGTTGCAACTCAGGTGATTGCTACACCCTCACTCAATGTAGAAGACTCTTTGATCTTCACTTTGTCTTTCACAAGTTGCATTCATAATCAAGGTTGAATCCTCCTTCTGATCTAAAGCATAATTGTAGTAGGTATTGTTGTAGGATTGACTTTGGAAACCTCTACATGCATTTCTTCCAAAGTAGCCTCTACTACCTCTACCTCTAAAATTACCTCTTTGGTTTCTACCACCTCTTCCTCTTGAATTAAAGTTCTGATTATATCCTCTATTATTCGGATTATTATGCCCACATTCATGATCTAAATGATTATTCTTACTACAAGCAAGCTTTGACTCCATCTTTATTGCTTCTACCTTTACCTCTTCCTTTGCCACCACATCTTCCTCTTAGGAATTTAGCTTGACTAGTTGTACCTTCATCTTCATTCAGTTGTTGCTTGCCTTTGTTAATCTTCTTCTTGTCCTTTGAATACATTGCTTGACCTGTACTCTTATCAACATCACCTTTGACATCCTGCTCAAAGGTTAGCATATGTCCTAGCAATTGATTCAAATCAAGAGTGAAATGATCTAGTGACAATTTAGTAGATAAAATGAATGGCTTCCATTTCTCATCTCCTCTCAAACCTGTGAGGATTTGCCTTACTCTTGAAGCTCAAGGTCAAGGACAAAGCATGGAAGTGCATCAAGGAAGTGGACACACAAGAAGAAGGAGCAAGTAGGGAGCTCCAAGAAGCACCTCTGAAATTTTCAGAAGAAATACCTATAAAATTAGTGATTTTTATCACTAAAAACCATTGTAAATACCATTTTTTCATTTTTGCAACTTCATTTTGTTCAAGCCAAGGAGTCCTCAAGCTTGAGGAGTACCAGAACTATCATCCTACCAATTTTCATAATTTGTAGACTCCATTTGAGCCCCCAAATAAGCCTTGGAACCTAATTTTTAACTATGTCGGACACTAGGTCTAGATAGGGCCAAAACCACTCAAAAAACTATAAAAAGGGCTGGAGAGCTCATTTTTGAGGTTAGCTTGTTGTAGATTTCAGCTTTGTAAGAGAGTTCTTGTGTAATCAAAGATCTTCCATTGTTCCACTCTTTGCTCTTACCTTGTGCACGTGTGTGTGTATGTGTGTGCATGCCTGTGTGCTTTCACTCACGCACTTGTGCCATCACTTGCTCATGGTCTTCATATCGGTCCTCACGTCTCCCCGGCAATGGTGCCAAATTTTGTGTCACTCTAGCACAATGGCGAGTACCAACGTGAGGAGATACACCTCATAAAGGTCAATCCGTGGAAACGTGAGGACCGGTATGAAGACCGTGAGCAAGTGATGGCACAAGTGCGTGAGTGAAAGCACAGAGGCATGCACACACATACATACACAGGCACAAGGTAGAGCAAAGAGTGGAACAATGGAGGATCTTTGATTACACAAGAACTCTCTTACAAAGCTGAAATCTACAACAAGCTAACCTAAAAAATGAGCTCTCCAGCCCTTTTTCTAGTTTCTTGAGTGGTTTTGGCCCTGTCCAAACCTACTGTCCGGCCTAGTTAAAAATTAGGTTCCAGGGCTTATTTGGGGGCTCAAACGGAGTCTAAAAATCATGAAAATTGGTAGGATGATAGCTCTGGTACTCCTCAAGCTCGAGGACTCCTCGACTTGAACAAAATGGAGTTGCAAAAATGGAAAATGGTATTTACAATGGTTTTTAGTGATAAAAATCACTATTTTTATAGGGATTCCTTCTGAAAATTTGAGAGGTGCTTCTTGGAGCTCCCTACTTGCTTCTTCTTCTTATGTGTCCACTTCCTTTATGCACTTCCATGCTTTGTCCTTGACCTTGAGCTTCAACACTCCCCCCCCCCCCTCTTGAGTCTGTCGTCCCTGACAAACCCTTGTGGTAGTGGTTGTTCCATGTAATACGTGAAGAGGTAGTGTCCATGTATCAATAGGAGCGGTCCATCTTCCGGATGTAGCCTGGTCAGTTGTCGGGTTCTTCATGTCCTCTGCTATTCTTTGCAAGCTTCATTTCTTGTATATGTACTTCTACCTTGGACTCTCGCATGATGGTGTATTTAGAAGCTTCCCAAAAATTGTTGGTTGCTCAAAAGAGGTTGTCAATGGTGATTTTGAGCAGTTTTTGACTGTGAATTACTCCATAGGTTTTGATGTTGTAGCCTGGATGTCCTCCAGATCTTCCAATCATGGCTTTCATAATGTTTATGCCAAGTACTTGTAACCCATAATGGATGATGGGTAAGTGCATTAGTGCATGGGTTGAACAAAATATGTGCCTTGTGCACGGCCTTGCAATGTGGCCCTATATATGGGCACTTGGGGAATGCATTGGAAGAAGTATGGTGCAACAACTCGGGTCTTGAGAAAAGTGCTCAAGGGTATGCTGACGAAGAGGTTTCCTAATCTATCCTGGTGATATTGTTAGAGTAGACAATTCTTATCATGGTGAAAGGTCTATCAATAGTCGTCTCTTTGTGTTGTACTCCCATCATGATGATCGACCATGGGCTAGTCCTTTGTTGTGGATGGATGTCCTTGTTGATGATCCACTGATGCGATTCTTGGCTTGCCTGGTCCTGTTTCTTCTTCTCGTCTCTTTTTTTTTTTGGGAACAATGTCACAAAGAAGAAGACAGTGGTTAGTGGCGACAAAATATTTTGCATATGTCAAGTGTGTCTCATGTGCCTGGGATTTCTCAATTGTTTCTATGCACGGCCGTGTAATGTGGCCCTATATTGATGCATACTTTGGAAGTGCATGACCTGAATGGTGCAAAAGAGAAGGTTATGCCAAAGGCACATGGTTGTTTCTCATCGAGGCTTCGAATGTTACTTGCAGACTTGATGCAATATTTGTTTGGAGGTGGCTAATGGACCTTGAAATGATGTGATCAGTTGATCAGGAGATGAAAACTGACCATTCCTCCCTTTAGGGGTCCATTTTAGAATAGTAATTGGCCTTATAGAGATCACCTCTGGCCTCTTCCTCTTTGGATGGTTGCCGAAACTTGGTGTCCAGTGTGGGTGGCTCTTCGGTTCTGTGGAAGTTACTCATACTTTGGCCTTCCAAACCTATATCCTTGATGTTTGTCTTCTTCCTTTTGCCGAAGGGTTGAGTTTATCTTCTTTTGGTCTTTGTGTTCTGTTCTTACCCTTTTCTCTCCTTGGCTTCTTTGTTGAGACCTTTTGCATGGTGGGGAGCATAGGCTGCTGTGTATGTGAGAGCTGCTTGGGTACCCACATCTGTAATCGCCCTTTTTGAGCTGCAGCTAATTTCTTAGGCACCTAGAGTTATCGAAGATCTTTTGGTTGAGATGGTCCTCGTTGCTTGTTTCTTGTCTTTGCATAGTTGCCTTGCCCAAGTGGAAATTGTGTTGGCAAGGTTGGTGGTTGCTCTCCTTTTCGTACCCAGATCTCTTTTATGCCCGGAACTACTCTCTTCTTGAAATCTCTTTGTTTATTTGATATAGCGGTTGTCATAACCTGTCTCGCTTTCCTTTTTGGTTGAGATGTTGTGACGGCTTGAGTTGTTGCGTTAGAGGAGGAGGTGGTTTGTCTTTGAGTCTGTTTTTCCACAGTTGAGTTCTTCTGGAACATAGAGCTTTTGACACATACATCCTTTTTGCTAAGATTACTCCTAGAAGAACTAAGAGAGTGTGTGGTGCCATGATCTGTGAGCATGCAGTTGTCTAATTCTAATGTAACACATTGTTCATGTACCCACACTTGAAGAAGTTGACTTCTTAGATTCAAGTTGACTGCATGGTCGTAAATCCAATCTTGACCCAAGACAAGTGGCTCTGTGAGCTCCTCATCATGACACACTAGCATTTTGACTTTCATTGGAACATCTTGAAGGTAGATGGGAAGTTCCACCTCGCCCAAACAAGGGGTTTCTACACCTCCCAATCCTATGAGATATGCTTCTATGGGCTTGATGTCCAATTGCAGGCCTTGGCAGTATGAAAGTCTCATGGCACGAGTTGCTGCACCTGAGTCAACCAATGCTCGCACAGTCCTTACACTTTTTCCTTGTCCTACCTCTATGGGCACAAAGGGTCATCGATCGATTATGCGAGAAGTAATTATGCCCGATTTCTGGCACATGTCCATGTGATATTTGGGGGCTTTTGTGTGACATCTAGGCCTAATTGCCTTAACTTATTTCACCTAATGCACTCTCTAGCTTTTGCTTGTGCTTCTTCTCTGACCCTCAACTCTTCCTCTTTATGCTTCTTAGCTATGTTGAGTCTCGTTAGCATATCCTTTGTAAGAGGTTCTTGATATAGCTTGACTCGACAACCACTTATATAGTTCGACAAGATATCACCTTCTAAGGTGGCCAATTGAACTACACCACTAGTGGAGATTCTATTAATGATCATAGGTCCATATCCTCGTTTCTCCAATTTTCGGGCATGTTGCTTTAGCGTATAAACTAGCACTACGTCTCCCTCTTTCAATCCTTTATCTTTGATGTGTGCATCAAAGTATGCCTTTTGTCTTTTCTTTGCAGCATAGATGCTTGCTGTCGCTCGTAGCCTTGTCTCACCTAAGCGTTCTAGATCAAAGATCCTAGAGGACAACTCATGTCCATTCCATTCCTGCTCTTGTGCTACTTTAAAGTCTGGGATTAGGAAGTCCAATGGTAGCACAACATTCTGTTCGAAGACCATCTGAAATGGGGTGGCATTGAGTACCTTTTTGTAGGCAACTCGATAAGCCCAAACAGCATGATGAAGCTGTTTATCCCAATCAGAGCGTTTATTATTTACCAGTTTTGTCAATGCATTGCATAGGATCTTATTTGTTCTCTCCGCTTGTCCGTTGGCTTGTGGATGATAGGGAGCAGACTTTTTATGTATTACCATGAATTCCTGGAGAAGTTTTTCAATGACTTCGTTCAAGAAGTGTGTGCCTCTATCACTAACCAACTCTATTGGTAGCCCATATCTGGTAAACACGTTCTCGAATAAGAACTTAGCTATTGTTTGAGCATCATTCTTTGTTGTGGCTTTTACTTCCACCCACTTTGTGAGGTAATATGTGGCTACAATGATGTACTCTGCATGGGAGTTTCTGGCTCGGGGGTTAATAGGACCTACAAAGTCTATATCCCACTTCAAGAATGCACGTCCTCCCATCATTGGCCTCAAAGGCATCTCATCTTTTCTAATTGGGTATTGGACACATTGGCATGTGTCACATTTCTTCACATAGGTATGTGCATCCATATGAAGAGTGGGCCACCAAAGTCCTGAAAATAATATGGTCTTGATTACTCTGTCAGGCCCAAAGTGTCCACTTGCAACACCACTATGAGCAGTTTCTAAGACTTTCAAGTAGTCTGATTCATGACGCACAGTCTTAGATAACCATCTTTTCCTCTTCGGTATAGGTTGTCTCCTACTAATGCGTAGTCTTGAGCCTCTTGTTCCAAACTTCGTTTCCTTGCTAGACTAGGTTCCTTGGGTAATGTTATGGATCTCATCAATTCTACCAATGGAGCACTCCAATCTGGAATTAATGACACATGATAAAGGGTAGCATGCTCCACTGGGGGTCTCGTTTGACACACTAGACAATTCTTAATCCACTCATTTATTTCTTTGTCCATACTAGGCCAATACACTCCTAAATGTTTTAGGTTTTGCAATGTTCTTTGTTTAGAGTAGTGATTTCCTAGCATTCCTTCATGAGCTTGTTGCAACCAACTACTATGTTCATCCTCCGCGACACAACAAGCTAATACACCATTTGTATCTTGTTTGTACATGTTGTCTGCCAATATTTGATATTTTTGTGATCTTACAATTTCCTCTGGATTCGTTTTCACATTCTTATTTGCGGGTCTGAAGGTTAAGACAGGTACTAACTTGTTTGCCCATTTAGGAACAACTTCTAAATTGAACAGATAAGCATCGGGCAATTAATCAGACACTCCTTGGGGTGGCTCTCCTGAAGTGATGCGAGAAAGATGGTCTGCCCTAAGGTGTGTCCTACCTTTCCTAACAACCACTTCAAAATTGTATTCCATTAGTAAGAGGAACCATCTTACTAAGCGTCCTGTATTGCAAGGTTTATTGACCAAATATAATAAAGCTTGATGATCGGTGAAAAACTTGAACTTGTTGGCCAATAAATAGTGTCTAAACTTTTTCAGAGCATATAACATCCCTAAACCTTCTCTTTCCGTTGTGGTATAATTTCTTTCAACTGCGTTCAATTGTCTGGTAGCATATGCGATGGGTAAATCTAGATTTCCTTCACCTGTGGGTTGTGCTAGCACACATCCTATTGCATGATTGGAAGCATCCACATGGACATGGAATGGTTTATTCCAATCAGGAGTGGATAGGATTGGTGCTGAGCACAAACATCTGTTCAATTCACTCAACGAATTCTCGCATTCATCGTTCCACTCAAAATTTGTCAATAACCCATAAAGAGGTTTAGCTATGATTGCATACATGTGGATAAACCTACGGTAATATCCATAATGACCCATAAAGGCTTGTACCTCTTTAACATTCCTTGGTCTTGGTAACTTTGCTATGGCTCTTACTTTATCCTCATCGGTAGATATTCCATTTTTAGAAACAATATGACCTAAGATTTTACCTTGTCGTACCATGAATACACACTTTTCTGGGTTCAGACAAACTCGATATTCTCTACACTTGTTGAAAATCTGACTGAGCTCCAGGATGTGGTATCTTCTTTCTTGGGAATGAGCACATAAATCATCCACATATACTTCCAAGCTCTTTCGCAAGAACTCTGTGAAGACATGAGACATGAGCCTTTGGAATGTTGCAGGTGCATTGGTGAGCCCAAATGGCATCACACGGAATGCAAAGATTCCCCAGTCCGTGGCAAAAGCTGTTTTGTGTTGATCTTCTGGGGCAATGGCTACTTGGTTGTAACCTGAAAATCCATCAAGGAAGCTATAAACTTCCTTGCCTGCAACATGCTCCAATATTAGAAGCGGATAGCTATCCCTGATCGTAGCAGCATTAACTTTTTTAAGGTTAATACACACTTGCAACTTTCCATTCTTCTTGGGCAGCACTACAATGGGGGACACCCATTCAATATGCTCAATCTCATAGATAAATCCAGCTTCAATCAACCTGTCAATTTCTTCTTTGATTTTAGCTGTACAAGTGTCATTATATGTGTAGGGCTTTTTTTTGGTGGGCTTGGCATCAACAGTCATGGGGATAGTATGAGAGAAAATTTTCGGATCTACTCCCTTCAAGTCTCTATAGTGCCATGCAAACATGTCCCTATATTTCCTTAATAGAGCTACAAGCTCTGCTTCTTCTTTTGCACTTAGGTCGTCTCCTATGTATGTGCATCTCTCTTCATTCTCTTCAATGGTTACTACAATTTTTCGGTCTTTTCTTTATTATCATATGCTTCTCCTATGATGGCCTCTCTCTTAGGCATTGGTACAAAAATTTTTCGGTCTTCCACTTCATATTTCTTGAAGTTTTCTGGTACTTCAAACAATGATTCCTCCTCTTCTTGTTTCACTACTTTTCTTTTCTTTTTCTTTTGACCTCCTTCACTTCCTTCCTTTGAATTTACAGTTTTAATACTTGTGAGAGGTTCTTCTTCTTTTTGGGTTAACACTCCTATGTCTTCTAAATAGTGTTCCTCTGAGTCAAAGTAAGTATCCATCACAATGGATTCTAGATCATCGTCATTCTCTTCTTCTTCTATGACCCCACTAGGATCACATTCTTCCAACAATGGCTCACACATGAACATTGAGATATCATAACCCTCCTCATCACAATGAGGTGTCCATTGTTCTTCATTGACTGCAATGTCCATGGTAGCTAAGATTTTTGCCCAACCGTGAGGCTCAAAATCCTCATCTGGAAATATCATCCATGTATAGGCTCGGTCTTTAATTGGTCTATCTCCTCGGGGAGTTTCTTCTTCTCTTGCTTTTAGGCACTTTTCCTCTTCCTCTGCGACCTCGCAATCCACAAGTGAGTATCTTCATGCAGCGAGGATGGGTCAGGAGAACTTTCGGAATGCACACAGATAGAATCTTCTTTTGCTTTGTGGATAGGATTCCACTGTAGGGGTGGTACATCTCTGAAGGTGTAATCCTTCAAATTGACCTTGGTGGTGACCCCTAAGTGTTGTAAGTACAAGGAGTTGGTTCCCCAATCCTGTACTATTTGCAATTGTCGTAGGAAAGGTCTTCCTAGGATCATCTCATAGACATTATTCTTCTCAAAGTCACATATAGCAAATGTGTGTTCAAACTCTACACCACAGGTGGTTAGAGTTATCCTTTCTAGCAATCCTAGAGGTCTTTCAAAATGACCATCTGCCATTTGAAGCTTCATTCTAGTTGGTCTTAATGTGGGTTTGCCCCATCGTTTCCACAAGGAGGTGGTCACAATAGCAACATCAGCACTTGAATCTACGACTGCTTTGGTTGTGTAACCATGGTAGGTGATTGGAAGATAAGTATTACCTTCTTCACCTTCGCTCATGTCTCATATTTTATCGAGAGGTATCTCTCGAAGTTTTTGCTTAGAGCTTGCTTGGGGCATATTGGAATCAAGTTCTGGAACCTGATCCTTCACATGATTCCATAGCTCAGGTTTTGATTTGAGCAGCTCTTCTACAGTGAGATGACATTGGACCTTAGTGTTCTTCACGACGTCAGTGTTTCTAGGAACCACTGAGTCTTCATTTCTTACCAATATTGTGGGAGCTCTGATCTGAAGAGATTCAGATTCCCATGGGCCTGTGATTTGAGGCAACTCTTGTAAAGAATTAGATTCAAAATCTAGTCTTTCATCTTCTTGTTGCTCTGCTTGGTCTCCATAAATAGATGGAATGTCTTGGGGAAATTGATCATGAACGTCATCAATTTCAGGAATAGGAGGGGGATTACCCTTCTCCTTGGCCCATTTTTCTTCTTGTATTTCCCGCAAGAACTCTTGAGAGTACTATTGAATTGAAAGAGATGTTTCCTCATCCACGGAATCAGGAACATAAGCTTTCCTTGCCAGTGAGCTTTCTCTTTCAATAAGTGGTTGAGCCTGTGGAGGTAAAGAAGCTTGGGGTTTGTTTACCAACTGCTCTAATCTTTCTAGTAAGCCTTGGAAATGCAAATCTGGTTTGACAGAGTTTGTCAGATTGAATTTTTGACTAGTCTAAAGCATAGTTTGAGCTATTTCTACCATGTTCATGCACATCTTTGTCCGTTCAATCTCTAAATCTGCACTAGGGTAACTCTTGTCTAGGTTTGCAGTTGTTGGCCCTTCTTGAAGTCGAGCCTGGTAGGCCTTGAACATCATATCCAAGCCTTCTGGGGTTGGATTTGCAAGAACACACCCTGGTTGTGGTTTATTTACAATGGGTGGTGGGGTGGGATGAGGTGGTGTGCATGGAGCTTTGGCATGCAAGGGGCTTTGAGATGCAATGTCTTCTATTTTTGTTTTGGCATCTTTCAGGCTTTCTTCTATTTTAGATAACTTTTTATTCCACTTACGATTGGTTCTTTCCCTGGTATCCTTCCAAAGTTCTTGTTTTTCTCTTGCTAGGCTCTCCTGAGTCACTTGACTCCAATTGTTCAGATGGCTTTGCTTGTTGTGCGGCTTGTGCCCTAGTAACTGCTTGTACAAGAGCCACATCACTACTACTTGAACTTGAATTCGCCACTAGGCCTACCACATTGATGGGTGTAGACTTAGATGCACTAGAGGGATTCCTAGGACACTCTCTAGGGATATATTCTTTGCCGCACTCAGGACAAAAACCTTGTATTGTGATTTTTTGTCCTTGTCCAGTAGTGAGTGAGTGGGGACATTCACGAATGAAATGGTCACCCTGACATCTAAAACATGGTCCACTAGGGGCTTGTGGTCTTACTTGTCTCACTTGGGGCCTAGGATTAGGATTCGTATACATGACATTGGAGTATTCTGGCTCCCAATTGTGTTCCATAGGTGATGCCTCATATTGATAAGAATAGGTCTCACTATGCTCAGGTGATTCTGTGTAATAAGCATGTGGACTACCTTCATGGGAGTAGTCTGAACTATGAGAGTGAGAGTCATTTTTTGAGACCAATGGGGTTAGTGGCACCAATGCTCTATTAGGGTTCTCCTCCGCCATCGTATACTTAACTGGGATCACATTGGCAAGAGCTGGTGGTTGGTTTCCTAGGACAGGTTGTGGCCTATATGGTGCCTGATATTGTTGTTGTGGCCTATAATATGGCTGTTGGTATTGGTTCTGATACCTACCCTGTTGGTAAGGTTGCTGATAATTTTGTCTTACAGCCTGCCTATGGTATGGACAATCTTGAGCCATATGATTTGTGTATTTTCTCTCAATGGTGCAATACAGAGCATTAGGGTTTCCTTGGGGCTGAGCCATCATTGGACAAACGTTAGCCATGTGGTCTCCTCCACAGTTGTAACATCGCTTCAATGAGGTGGCCCTTGG
This sequence comes from Ceratopteris richardii, assembly GCA_020310875.1. Classification (NCBI taxonomy): domain Eukaryota; kingdom Viridiplantae; phylum Streptophyta; class Polypodiopsida; order Polypodiales; family Pteridaceae; genus Ceratopteris; species Ceratopteris richardii. The sequence continues at coordinate 101,990,463 of CM035444.1, forward strand.
TGTTTGTCTATTTTGAACTCCTAGCTTATTTGCAACCTACTCAGCTATCTCATCTATCTCAGTGGAGGTTCTTGAGGTATGACTAGTAGAACTGTCAGAATCCTTATAGAGTTTGGAGAATTCTAACTCCTCACCCAAGTTGTCTTCTATGTCTATGCACATCCGCACACACTCTTCTATGGATCTAGGCTTTTCAAGTACACATATGACCTTAACTTTCTGCTTAGTAAGCCATCTAAAAACAAGGCCACTTGTTTGGCTGGTGTGGGCAACTCTGGAACAGGGCATCTTTCTAAGTACTATCTAAACCTTCTTCCTGCAAGTCGCACAGTTTCTTGGGGTGTCTACTGAGCTGTGGATCAAGGATGATGTGTTATGCCTGATACCACTCTTGGAGAATTCTACAATGAATGCTTCTAGCAGTTGGCCTATGTCTCGATAGTTGCGACTATTCATGGGTTGAAACCAAGCTAAGGCAGTACCTTTAAGAGTCAAACCAAATGCCTCAAACTGAGTGAACAAGTCCTCGACCTGTTCAGCCCTTAACACTTGTTTGAACTCGGCCACATGATCATAAGGATCTCCTGACCCATCAAAATAGTTCTTCATTGTCTTAACCACTTGAGAGGGTCTAAGGGTTCTTGAGCGCTCTCGTGGTCTAGGCAATGGGAAATCATGATCATCTCTTTGATGCCTATGAACTCTATGTCTCTCCCTTTCAGGTTTTTCCGTTCCCTTTCAAGTTTTTTTGTCTGTGCCCACAGTGTTTGCAAAGCTTACCTCAGGTCTCGCTCTAGTTCTTTCCCTCTGGGTTTCCTAAGCCTTGGATGATCCGGCCCCTTGGAGGCCCTGGGAAACATTAGATCTTGGTGGAGGGAAAATTGATTCACCTTGCCACATGTAGGCATGCCTATCCTACTCTGTTACCAAGAACATTTTCTCAGATGTGTGATCTAGATAGACAACTTTCCCTGGGATCACCGGATCCTTGAATTCATAGATGGTGACTACTGGGCTAGGTTGACCTATCTTGAATCTCCAAAAGGCTTCCTCTGTTTCTCTATTCACGAATAGTTCTATGCTTTTGTTGTCTTGAGGGATCCAATCTAGAGTGATTACTCTAGTCAAGATTGACTTACCTCTAGGAGTCTTGGGTTCTCCTCCTAGGTCCCCTTGCTCTAGGTCTCCTATCTCATTCTCAAGAATGAAATTTCCAAACTCATCTGTCCTATCTGCGAGGTTAGTTACCACATACATGGTTCCTTCCTTATCAATGTATGACCCTTCTTCGAACTTAACCACTGGGTGTTCAAGTCCAAAGGGTTGATATGGATTTTTGAGTTGGACCATTGGTCACCTCAGGCCATCCTCATAGATGCGAGCACCTAATTGGTTGGACCTGATATACTCCAATTGTGTTTTATAAGTACCTTCTAGTGTCTGTAAATAAGCAGTACCTAAGATACGTGTGGGTCTCTCCATGTTGAATGACATTTCTGAGTCACTGGTGTCAGAACTCAGCACATAGGGATAACCACTTAGTTGCTGTGCCCAAGACTTAGCTATATGGTTGACACTAGCCTCAGATGATCTAATACTTTGCCTATCCTTGCCTAAGTGTCTGCCATATCTCATGTTCATAAGCTTTGTCTTCTAGTCCAAAATTTCCCCTTTGTATTGCTCAAATTCCCTTGGAGTCCCCTTGGTTTCCTAGTCCACTTGAGGGTCAACTTCAAAATACTCCCCACGAGCTTTCCAACAAACCCAAAATCACTGCAAACGGATTTCGTATGAGAAAGTTATGCCAGTTCAGGGTTCTAGGGGTTAAAACAGGGAAACAGGACCTCTCTAGGATTACTTCAAAACAAGCGATATACGACACTTAGTAAGTATCGGCGATACTTGGAAGCAGATGATACATGATACTTGATCAATCACGACACATGACACTCGATAGGTATCGTGATACTTGACTCCACGATACTCGACACTTGGCAGATGTCGCAAGATAATCACAATATTCGACACGTTGAATATCGTGATGCAACCAAGATACTCGATATTCCACCTGTGTCGCGAAGATAAACTTCATGATATCCGATATCCAGCAGATGTTGTGAGCATAACTTTACGATACCCGACACTCGTCAGGTGTCGTAGAATAATTTACACGATACCCGACATCTGACAATTGTCGCAACTCAGGAATCCATGACACTCGATACTCAACACTGAAGCGAATCCCAGGACACACGATACTTGACGAATGTCGCGAGACGAGTCTCACAATACCCGATATTTGACGAATATCACAAGGAAAACTCCACGATACACAATATGTGATCAATGCTGCGAGAGGAGTCTCACGATACCCGACACCTATCAGATGTCGCGAAGAATCATCCACGATATTTGACACTCATCAGATGTCGCAAAAAGGGATTTCATGATACCCGACAAGGATGAATATCGCGATACTCGACCATAGGAGATCACGACATCTAGATATCGCGACACTCAACCGCGAGAGGACATGACACCTAGATTTTTTGGAGTCCAAATTCAAAAAGTTTTGCAAATGTGAGTACCTTGTGTCCTCCTTGTCACTCCTATGTGTCTGTCGATGCAAAATATCCCTTCAAACCCGCGATATTGCACTCATGATACTTGGCATAGGTCACGTCACGTCTGGGGCTGTTCACTCAATTTTTTGGTATATTGAGGTGTATTTCTTCTGCATTTCAGTTCTGCACCCTCTCTAAGGTTCTTTCTCACAACCACAAGTGAAAAACGAGGTGAATGTACTCTAGAAAATGGAAAAAATTAAGAAGATGAAGGTGGGTGGAGATGGTGATGATGATGAAGATGAAGGAGAAGGAAAACTCAAAAACTTAACTGAAAATGGTGATTTTTTTTACCTTCCAATGTCTCTACTCTACGTCTTACCGTCACACGCTCGTCCTCCAAGCTCTCTTCCCGACAACGGCGCCAAATTTGGTGTCACTCTAGCACAATGGCAAGTACCAACGTGAGGAGATACACCTCATAAATGTCAATCCGTGGAGACGTGAGGACCGGTATGAAGACCGTGAGCAAGTACTTTAGAAAATGGAAAAAACTAAGAAGATGAAGGTGGGTGGAGATGGTGATGATGATGAAGATGAAGGAGAAGGAAAAACTCAAAAACTCAACTGAAAATGGTGATTTTTTTTACCTTCCAATGTCGCTACTCTACGTCTTACCATCACATGCTCGTCTTCCAAGCTCTCTCCCCGGCAACGGCGCCAAATTTGGTGTCACTCTAGCACAATGGCAAGTACCAACGTGAGGAGATACACCTCATAAATGTCAATCCATGGAGACGTGAGGACCGGTATGAAGACCGTGAGCAAGTGATGGCACAAGTGCGTGAGTGAAAGCACACAGGCATGCACACACATACACACACACACGCGCACAAGGTAAGAGCAAAGAGTGGAAAAATGGAAGATCTTTGATTACACAAGAACTCTCTTACAAAGCTGAAATCTACAACAAGCTAACCTCAAAAATGAGCTCTCCAGCCCTTTTTATAGTTTTTTGAGTGGTTTTGGCCCTGTCCAGACCTAGTGTCCGGCCTAGTTAAAAATTAGGTTCCAGGGCTTATTTGGGGGCTCAAATGGAGTCTAAAAATTATGAAAATTGGTAGGATGATAGTTCTGGTACTCCTCAAGCTCGAGGACTCCTTGGATTGAACAAAATGGAGTTGCAAAAATGTAAAATGGTATTTACAATGGTTCTAGTGATAAAAATCACTATTTTTATAGGGATTTCTTTTGAAAATTTGAGAGGTGCTTCTTGGAGCTCCCTACTTGCTCCTTCTTCTTGTGTGTCCACTTCCTTGATGCACTTCCATGCTTTGTCCTTGACCTTGAGCTTCAACACTTACCAAGTTATCCTCTTCAATATCTTCATCAACTGCTCCGAATGCATCTGCAATGTCCTTCATCCTTGTTACATAATCAGAAATGGATTGAGAAGCCCTCTTCTTTAATGTGGTAAAGTCTACCCATAAAGATGTCTTCCTTGACTTTGTAGTGTTTTGGAAATGCTCCTCCAAAGCATTCCATATGTCACTTGCACTTTCAAGTCCTCTAATGTGAGCTAGGAAGTAATCATTGACTCCCATGTAGATAATGCTCCTTGCTTGAGCATCCTTCTTCATCCATGTCTTGAAATCTGAGAGTTCATCTCTAGTTGGAACACTAGGATCTCTAAATTTTGGTTTTTCTTCTTCACCTGTTATATAACCTATCAAGGCTTTGCTCATGAGATGATCTTCCATCCTCATTGACCAAGCTCGATAGTTTTCTCTATCAAATTTCTCTATTTGAAGATAATCTCCCATCCTTTCTTCACTTGTGCATTAAATTCTTCAAGATTTGTGAGAAATAAGTGTACCTTTACTTCGAATGTAGTTCCTTTTGGTCTTCTTGATAGGCTTCAGGCCTCCTTCTCTAACTTTCACTTCAAACTTTTACGTTTTGAATCTTCAAAGGTTAGTTTTTGTATAGCTACAACAGTCGGGGTCCTGCTTTCTTCAATTTTGATGACTCTTGCTCTTATAGCACTGATGGAGAGTGTTAATCTCCAAAAGAACAAGTTATCATTGATGTTAGAGCACCTCTATATCAAGAACAACTCAAAACCTTAACCAATTTTGGAAGACCAATACCAACTCATCAAGATTTTATCTAACTATGAAGAAAGTCATTACACAGAAAAGTCTATTGCACTTTACACATTCATTGAGTGTTCAAATGTGTAAAGTTTTCAATGCAACTTTGTATGAGGTGTCATCTAAAGATTTCGCACCTTCCCCAAGTTAATACTTCTCAAAAAAGTTAGTAAATCTTGATATTTACTCCAAAACAATACACCTATGTCTAAAATTGTACTTCTATACAATCGACTTTGACACTTGCATTTTCTTATGCATAGTTCTCTTAAATTAGAACCCGTCTATTCAAATACTTTCACCCATAGGTAGCTTAGCTTCCAACTTAAAGAATGAGTTCTCTCTTACTCAAAACTTTACACTCTGGAAGGAGAACAGACCAAAACATTATCATCAAATTTGCACTTGTTGCAGTCTTCTCTTCTTCACATTTACACATGTAAATGTTCCTACTCTATATTCTCTCAGCCCAATCACAATTAGGATCTGAAAATTTGTACAGAGGTCATTTAACTATAGAATTAGAGTTGTACAAAAGCATTTCACAAAAGAATAAACACAAAAGGAGCACTGAGCAAAATATCGGGCACAACTTTTCTTCTATTCAGGAAAACATTACATCTGAATGATGAGAGTTATTCACTTCACTTTTAAAGTGTCTAATGACTCTTAAAACTTGTAATTCATCATCTCTCATACATGTCCTGATGTTTTACTTGTATATATAGAGGTATTTTGTACAAACTCATGACCATTATAAAAGTATAAGCATATTTAATGTACATGTATATACAAGCCTTCATTCTCTGATTATGCACTAACTTCAATCTTCATATATTGGTCTTTGTATCATCTTTTGACTTCAAGTCTTTGTCTAAAACATCAACTGATGGTTGTCATGCACCAACAAGATCTTGGAGAATGGAAATACTTCTTAGGCATAGAGGTAATCCATAAGAAGGAAGGCATATATCTCATGCAAAGGAAGTACATTCTTGATGTACTAACAAAGTATGGCATGTGTATTTGCAAGCCAAATCTAAATCCATTAGAAGTTAATGTAAAGTTGAGTATAGATGAGCAAGAACATATTAAGGATGTTACTTTGTATAGATACATTGTAGGATCTTTGGACTATGCAACTCTTACTATGCCAGACATGAAGCATGAAGTAGGCATTCTCTTAGAATTTATGCAAACTCCCAAATCACAATTTTAGACACCTCAAGGGCACTATAAATGAAGGTTTATTCTATTCTTATGATGAATATTTGTAAATGAAAGCTTATCATGATGTAGATTGGGCAAGCTCAAAGGATGATAGGAGGAGTACAAGTGGCTATGTAGTCATGATTGGAAACAAGAATATCTCATGGAGCTTCAAGAAGTAGCCAACAAAAGCCCTATCTTCTATGTAAGATTAATATAGATCCTAATCCCTTCTCACTTGTGACATTATGAGGTTGAGGAAGCTATTTAAAGACTTGAACTTGCACATGAAACGAAATCCCATCATGTGTGACAACATGAGTAGTGTACACCTATAAGAGAGAAGGTGATTACAAAGGAGTTCAAAGTGCAACCTGTGAGTATGAAAGATCACTTTGCAGATATGTTTACAAAAGGATTGGAATGAACAAAGCTACTAAAATTCAGAAGAACCATTGGTATGGTAGATTTAAGTTCAAGGCTTGAGGGGGGGTGTTAAAAGTTAAGCATCAAACCTTAGCTAAAGGATCAAGGGCATGGATGATGTGGACTAAATATATTTTTGGGATGTTTAGGTGTTCTAATGTTTAGATGTTTTGGTCTTTGTTCATGTGTTTTTCAGTGTTCCATTGAGGTATACAACTGTTCTAGACATTTGCCT
>CM035444.1:101999549-102004549 GCA_020310875.1 Ceratopteris richardii
TAACCTAGTACAAATGGACCAAAGATCTTTTGCACACATTCAATTAGAGTTTCAAGCTAACTAAAGCAAGCTAGTTCATGAATTTATCCTCAAGTCTAGGGGTTTACCCTAACGTTTCAGGAAGAAGGATATGTGTAGACACAATCACACTCAAATTTTCATAGGTTGAAATTCACACATGTAAAATTGATGAAACTCTGTATGTATTCTCACAACAATTCTATCTAAGTTATCCAAGTGATAGATTGGATATTGGATATCTACACACTGAGAAATGATGCAAAGAAGTTGACCGTGTAACTAGAAGCTTTGTAGCAACACACAAAGAATGAACTATCAATGTATATGAATCATAATGTGTATGGATATTGTACATACCCTTTTTTTTTACTTTGGGGCTTTCCTCTCCAATCACTTAAATTGTCAATTGGGGAAGTATGCTAAGACCCTATCCCCTTCTTCATAATGTGTATTGATATTGTACACAATGTGTAAAGAAACAACAAACCCAAACACTTAAATTGTCAATTGGGGAAGTATGCTAAGACCCTAGCCCCTTCTTTATTAATGGAATCCATGATTTATCATAAAAAGATCAATTTCATCATAGATTTCAAACAAAATATAGATATTTCTCATAGCTCTTGTAGATTGAGTTAGGTCCAAGCTTTTTTAGTGATTCTTGTGTAAAAAGTGTGCTATTTTTTATAATAAAGACATTGGTAACCTCAAATTGAATTTTTAGTACATATACCCCTATGCCGAGAGAATCAAGATTCAGATGGATTCACACAGTCAAGATGAAACAAGAATTTGAAGGATTAGTGGAGCTTAGAAGATGGAGATAGGCTTATGAAAGCATGAGTCACTCAAATAAATACTAATCACAAAGATAAATCCATGAAAAGACTCAAATGATGAGATTTGGAAGAAAGAAGAGCTCGCAAGTCCTAATTGATTGCCAAAAAGTACAAGATCCTCTAGAATTGAGTCAAATTTGACTTGCATACTTTTTCAAGTGTCCCTTTTCACACTCAAAACAAGTCCTCTAAAATTTTACCCAAAAAATCTACTAGCCTGAGAGCTCTAAAAACTCTACAAAAAATCTATAGCTTATGTCTCATCATGAGGAATACTCTTCCTCATTTTTTACAAAATTTGGGATACTCTATTCTACTATATTAAAAGATTTTCTATTTGCATTTACAAAAAGTTACTTTCTAAAATTCTCCACCTGGTCTTTTGCCATCCTTGACAAAACTTTGTGATGGATCTAGATGACTTCTTGTTTCTTTGATAGACTTGGGCCACTTATTCATGACTCTTCCTTTTTGTAACATTCAAGTCATTGACCATCTCAAAAGGTGCCTTTCTCCATTGTATAGCTGCCACTAGTTTATCTATTACATCTTTTTTTATGTATTCTTTATACATTGCTTCATATGCTATTAATATGCCCTTTGTTACTAAGGATAATCTCCCAAATGTTTCTGAATCTATTTCGAAGAAACTATAATCAAAGGTATCCTAAAAAAAAATGTAATAGTGGCTGCCCATGAATATGATTCTACTTTAATATGCCATTAAGCGAATCATATCTAGGGTCTCACTTGGATAAAAAAGAGTGCATTCGAAGGTGAGTTTAATCCTATGAAGTTAAATGTTCTAACATCTGTGTCAGTAAATGTCTCTATACAAGTGATAATCAACTTCAAAACTCTGATCATTAATATACAAGATAGATCATTCACATCCTTTCGGTTTTTGTGACTGCTTTACATTTAGTTAACATGTATGCTCTTGATGGCGAGGTCCCTTTCTTGGGTTTGGGTATCTTCAAGAAGTTTAGCCATTTAGTAGAGATAGGACCATCTTTTCTCATTTGAAAAAAATTTGGCCAATCCGTTCTTCTTGCTACTAGAAAGAATGTTGGATTAATCTTTAAGTGTAGATTGGCTCTTATGTAGATCTTCTTGCATTCCGTATTCTTATCCAACCATTTATTTCTCCAAGAAGGATTAGCTTTTTCCAATATTTCTTTTGTTATTTTTATATTCTCTTGATATTCCAAGAATTCATTAGGTTGTATTCCAACTCTTGTAGTTTGATACTTCTTTATACTTTCTAGAACCATGTGGAAAGGAATACCCAACCCATCTACAACCCAATGATGGTGGTTAGGGCTGACTCCATATTTTAATGCAAATTGTACAATTTTGTTCTCATATTGATTATGTATCTTCTTTATGTACTTCATCTTCACGTCTCTATTAGTGAGCAACCCTTGTATGAATTCATCCGACTCTTCATCTTTTGCTCCAAGTGCTCTCTAAACTTCCAAAACATGGTCTTGCACAAGAGAAGGCTATCTTTCTAAGATCTCTGGCCTTTGTTGAGTCACATTTTCAATCACATCATCTTTCGATTGAGGGCAAGATTTGGATTTCCAACTTTCTATCTCCTTCAATAATTCTATTATCTCATGCCGCTAAGTAATTATTTCCTTTTCTATTTTCTCATTTAGGTTGCTATATTCTCTCATGGAAGTAGCAACATGTGTGCTTGCTTGTTTTTCTACCTCTTTGCATATTTTAATTCTTCTTTTATCTTCTCTAAATCCTCCTTAAGTGACTTCAATTCTTCACTTTGATTATCTGAGGTAGTTCATTCTACTTTATTATGACCATGTTCCATAAGTATTCTATTTATCTCTTAATTAGCATTGGTTAACACCTGATAGGAAGTCTATAGAATTCTATTTTTATAATCCAACAGCCTGATATCACCCTTCATTTTCTTTATCTTTTTTGTTTTTTTTTCTCACACTTTTCTTCCAAGAAGCTAATCCTGTGTTTACCTTGAAGATGCACATACTATATTTTTTGATGATGCACATACTAACATTGAAGATTCACATACTGTATTTTTTGATGATGCATATAAGAAGAAGGTTGGCAAAGCAATAGGAGGATTTCTGATCTATGAAGAAAACAAACAGTTCATCTTCAAGAAAGGTATAGCTCTTCCTAATGCTCATTCAAATAATGAAGCAGAATATGTAGCATTATGTGAGGCCTTGCATGAATGTGTTCAACATGGTATCAAAAAGTTGATTATCAAAGGAGACTCAATGTTGATAATTAAGCAATTGCAAAAATTTTTGTGTTGCAAAAGCCAAAATTTGTTGGAATGGTTGAAAAAAGTAAGAGTGTTATTGAAACAATTTGATAACACTCAAATATGTCATGTACCAAGGAGCAAAAATAAGGAAGCAGATGCATTAGCAAATGAGCAATTTGATGGTTTCATAGCATCCATGAAGCTGGGAGACAATAGATTTGTAGGACAAGAAGGATTAGAAGATATCATCGAGTTTCTTGAAACGGAGAACCACCAAAGCATCTAAACAAGATACAAAGGCATTGGCTAGTAAAGAAGGATCTACAATACCAACTCATGGGAAATAATCTCTTTGAGGAAGGTAAGGACCTTATCCTCAGAAGGGTCCCCTCATTAGATGAAATAAAGAGCATTCTGGAATCATGTCATGATCATGCATGTGGAGGACACTTCTCACATGAGATAACAATAAGGAAGGTACTCCAAATAGGGTATGCATGGTCGATGCTTCATAAGGATGTTCAATATTGGTATAAAACATGTAATAAATGTCAAGTTACAGGTAATAAGAGGCTTTTGTATGAACCAAGGACACCAATCATATCTTATAAGCCAATTGAGAAATGGGGAATCGATGCAATTGGACCCCTACCAAGGACAAGCTCAAAAAAGGAGTATGTCATTGTGTCAGTGGACTACATGACAGATGGGCAGAAGCAGCTAGCACAAAAACGACAATAACCCAAGATATTTGGAAGTTCATTTATGATTTCATATGTTGTAGATTTGGAATACCTTTAGAGATAGTGTTTGATCATGGTCTAGGTCTTAGATCAAATGTTCTAAATGATCTATTGAGTAGATTAAACATAAGTCATAGATACTCCACACCCTATTATCCTCAATGTAATGGTCTTATTGAAAAGACCAGTGGAATTATTTGTAAAATCATTAGCAAGTGAAGAAGCATCCTAAGGAATGGGATAAGCACCTCACCACCGCCTTATGGGCATATCGCACATCCTACAAGGCATCATTAGGGTTCAGCCCATTTCACTTGGTATATGGACAAGAAGCCTTGTTGCCAATAGAAGTAGAAATTCCAAGTCTCAAAGTACTAATAAAGGAAAGTGGACAGAGTGAGTGAGAGGTAATACAAAAGAGGCTTACAAATCTACAAGAGCTGAGTATGAAAAGGTACCTTGTAGTTGAGCATTACATGAACCAAGTAGAGAAAAGGAGACAGGAATTTAATAGACAACTAAAGGATAAGGTTTAATAGAAGGTACTCTTGTTCTAAGATATGATAATTGTTTTTATAATAGGCATGACACAAAGTTCCAACCATGATGGGAGGGACTGTTTTTTATCAAGATAAAGATCAAGAATAGAAGCTACCAACTTATGGATCTATCAAGGAAAGTGCACAAGACCAAGGTCAATGGATGGAGGTTGAAGAAGTACTGGCAAAGGATAGAAGATATTGATGATCAGCAAGAGAAATCAAAGGATAAGGAAATATCGATGGTGGTATAGGAACAGAACCCACCCTGGGACATCAACTAACTATTCGAAAGCTAGAGACATGAATGCCTCTAGCCTTAGGGGAGGGCTAAGTATGAGGGCTATATTTTTTATACCTCCTCTAGCCATAATCTTATTCTATATATGTAATATGTTATTTATCTTATTTCCCTATGATATGGATATCTATAAAATAAATAAGAAAGATAGAAGTCAAATGGGCCCCACCACTGAAGATATGACTAGCTCTCCCTACAATAAAAGAGAAATGATCAATATAGAAGGGAAATATAAAAGGTGGATGGAAAGTCTAGAATATTCAAGTATTTAAACCTTGTCCCACTCTCTTTAGAATA
>CM035444.1:102009549-102044549 GCA_020310875.1 Ceratopteris richardii
GACACACTAAATTGCTCCTGATGAAGCTTAATTAAAAACAAGAAAACACATCCAAAGGAACTTAAAAGGAACAAGTGACTGGTACCAAAGAAATCAGCAACGTACAAAGGGCATATGAACCTTAGATCGGGATGACATCTAGGGAGAGATAGACAAAGTCTTAGGTCTTCAGAGGCTAGTGTCAATCACACTACTAGGTCTTGGGCCCAGCAGTTGAGCCACTTTTCACATTACCCTAGCTCTGAGACTAGTGAATCAGAGATGTCCCAAGGTATGGAGAGACCTACGGGGAGTTCAGGTGTGCCATATTTGTATAGGGTGGAAGGCCCCTACAAGACACAACTGGAATACCTTAGGACCAACCGATTAGGTGCTAGCATCTATGAGGACGGCCTAGGAAGGTTTGTGGTACAGATCAAAAACCTTGATCAATCCATTGGACTGGAACACCCAGCAGTCAAGTTTGAAAACGGAGCATACGTAGACAAAGAAGGAACCATATATGTAGTCACTAGTCACCCAGACAGGACAGATGAATTCGGGAATGTGATCCCTGAGACGGACATAGGTGACCTAGAGCAAGGGAACATAGGAGGAGAGCCGAGGACCGCTCGAGGAAAATCTATTCTTACTAGAATCCTTAATCCCGAGTGGGTTCCCCATGACAATAAGAGTATAGATATGCTCCTGAACCAAGAGACTGATGAAGCCTTTTGGAGGTATAAATCTAATCAGCCAAATGAGGTAGGAATAATCATGATATATGAGTTCAAGGACCCGGATAGCCCAGGCAAGGTGACTTACCTAGACAATGCATTAGAACAGATCTTTGTGGTTACAGAACATGATAGGCATGCTTACACTTGGAAAGGTGAATTTATTTTCCCCCAACCTAGGTGTAGCTCAGTGATGAGTAGCACCTCCTTTAATGTCAATCCGGGAAGACGTGAGGATGGTATGAAGACCTCGAGCAAGTGGCTGCATAAGTGCGTGAGTGGAAGCACACTAGCATGCACACACATACACACACACGCGCACACAAGGCAAGACAAAGAATGAGGATCAATGGAGTTTTTAGATTACTTTCAAAATGCTCTTACAAGTTCGTTTCAGTTACAATCTACCCTCAAAAATGAGCTCTCTAGCTCTTTTTATAGTTTTTGGCTAAGTTTTGGCCCTCTCCAGACATAGTGTCCGGCCTAGTTAAAAATTAGGTTCCAGGGCTTATTTGAGGGCTCAAACGATATCTAAAAAATATGAAAATTGGCAGGTAGATACTTCTAAAGCTCCTCAAGCTCAAGGACTCCTTGGCTTGCACAAAATGGAGCTACAAAAAGATGAATTGGTATTTACAATGGTGTTTAGTGATGAAAATCACTTTAAATGGGTGTAAAGGATTTGAAAATTTAAAGGTTGCCTTAGTGCTAGATCTGCGTTGAGTGCTCGTACTTGCTTCTTCATGAGGAAAATTACTGGCCTATTTGCCAGATCTTCGTTGACTCCCTTGTCTGCTGCTAACACCCCCCCCTCTCTCGCGTCTGTCGTCCCTAACAAACCCTTGTTGAGAGGGTTTTTGGATGTAGTACTCGACGACGTCCTGCGCTAAATGATGTTCAGCAATTCGCAACCCTTTGGCCAAATCTGTCAGAAGAGCATCCTAGTCTACCGGCCCAGGAACCTCTAGATGTGGCATACGTAGCTTTTCGACATGGAGAGCTTGTTCCACTGCAAACAACTGCAAGAGATGGGATGGTCTGGGAATGAATATCTCGGAGTGATATTCCCAGAATCCCGTGACAAACATCTCTTCAAACGTTTGTTTGAAGCAGGCCGGTAGATATTTGATGCGAGCGTGCCATGCATACACAACATTGATCGATGGGGTTGTGCTCATGTCGTATACAAGGTCCTGGTTCCCTTCATTAAATCCTAGTGCTGAGAGATGCGGTTCCTTGACATTTTTGAAGGTCCTGAAGGTGACTAGCATAAGTTCGAAAATTTTCAGGCACATCTGAGTCATGATATCAGGTACATTCTTGAAACGGACCCCCCAATGTCGAATCGTTGAAATCATATATCCAATTGTAGGTGCGCCCTTAGGGGGTGTGAAGTACACGTAATTTAGCCACTTCTCACATCCTTTAATATTCAGCACTGTATGTGTGTACTCCGGCCATGATCTCCTTCGAAATACAGGGCAATAACATGGATTATATTTGATGTACAATGGCATGTTGTTCCATGTTCTTACCATTTCCGGGTAGGTTTCGAGCAGCCGAATTCTCCACGTTGGTTGGCGAATATGTCCTTGCTTGGCACTCTCTGGGATGTCATCGGGTGCAAATTGGGTGGCAGAGGTGGGTTCCCTTGAGGTGTGGCGCTTGATCTCCGCATTATAATCCGCCATTAGCACGCAAAAAGGCACATACAGATCATCCGATGGGCCGATCCACCTATGGTGTGAGAGATTCTGAAAATAATCGGATTTGATTACCACCTCCTCCAATTTTGATATCAATGCGATTTGGACTGCCACCCTGTCATCATGCGTCGTGGCTACTTTCTCTAACTTTTGCATCCATTCCGGTGCCTCAATCTCAATTGTGTCCATGCCCTGTTCTGTTCGCTTACCGCCGGGTGTTGGCATTGGTACATAGGGATCCTCGAATGTTTCTTCTACTTCAATTGGCACCAGATCGTCAGGTTCGGGCTCTACCAGAGGGGAGGGCTGACGCTCGTATTGCATGACCTTGCTACGTAATTCCTCGAGTTCTGCCCGGAGTTTAGTGACCTCTTCAGCTGTATCTTCTGCGGTATTGCTTTGGTTGGGTTCTGTCTGTCGGGTGGCCAACTGTCTTCGTAACTCATCTCTCTCTTTTTCTAAAGCGGCATGGGCCTCCATTAGATCTGCATGAGTTTCTAACACCACCTTCATATTCTCAGAGGGAATGGCCTTGAATCGCTCTGGGTCAATTTCCTGTGGGGAACCCTCCATGGCCGCCTCTAGATTTTCTTCGTTCTGTTTCTGTAATCTTTTATTCTCCTCTAGCGCTGTAGACATATGCTTGCGGAGGAGGCCCAAGTTCCGTCGAAGTTTCAGGTTTTCCGTGATCTGAGAATGTAGCAGCTCATCCATGTGTCGTCGTTCTTCATCATCTGCTTGGGGTGGGTTGGCTTCTAATTGTGCGTATTGCTCCTGTAATGTCACGTGTTGCTGTTCTAGTAGCTGCTTCTGCTCTTCAAGATCCCTACATCGTGCTTGGAGTTCTTCGTGGCTTCGGAAGAGCCTTGTATGTTGGTTGTCCAGGTGTTGGTAGTGTTGCTGAAGTTGGGCCATGCATTGATGCATATTATTAAATAAGTTACTGAGAGGAATGGTGTTGAATGCAGAGGGGAAGGGAAAGGGAAAGGGAATTGTGGATGCAGTACTGGGGACGGGTGAGGGGGGAGGTGGGGGAATGGGAGATTGTGGGTAAATGGGGGGTGGGAGAGGTGCAGAGGTGGGTGACACCTCCATGAAAGTGGGGGTCGTGGTGGGAGTAACTGTGAACATGGGGATTGTGGTAGCGGTGAGGGTTGTGAATGTGTATAGAGGTGTGTGTAATTGTGAACTCCTAGGAAGTGTGCTCGGGGTAGTGAGGTGTACCGTGGCTGTAGTTAGACTTATGTTTTCAGTGGAAGTAGAGTGTGTGGGTTGGCTGATGGTTTGTGCGTTGGTGTGTGTAGTGGTTTCAGAGGTGGTGACAGTGGAGGTTACAGTGGTAGAGGGAGGTGAGTGAGGTGGATGTGGGGGAGAAGGTGGCAAGGGAGGTGATGGGGGTGCACTCCATGTGTGGGCTTCCTCGGTGTCGTGAACTGTGTGGGTTGTGCCCGTGGTTGTGGGGGTGCCTTGTGGTCCTGATCCTAATACATTCATTCGTTTTCCCGTTTGTGGGGGGCGTCTTCCATATCTTCTCTCTGTCCTTTGTGATTGCGCTAGTGCGGTGTGCACCGTTTCCGGTACTCCCAAAGCATCTGATATCATTTCCAAGGTGGCACGGTATTGCTCGTCCACACCTTCCTCCTCCAGAATCTGGTTCATGAGAGCTTTACCTGCAGCTAATGAGAGCCTATGTTGCTCTTGAACTCGGTTCATTGTATCGTAAAGCTTCTTTAATGCGCTAGTATAGGCGGGGGCACCTTCCAGTACTTGTAGGGCTTCTTGATCATACTCTTGTTCTTGTGCTTCTGATTGTCCACCCTGTGCCTCCTCATGAGCTTCTTCTTCATCGTCCACATTGACTACGTCCGGTTGGCTGGGCTCGGCTTGGTCTGGGGCAGTTTGTTGTCCACCCGCTTGCTCTTCTTCAACTTCCGCATTTAGAGCATCTATGATTCTTGCTACTTCTTCGTCCGTTAGATCCTCCAGAGTGAATCCATGCGGGAATTCCAGATCAGTCGGTACTGGTGGAAACACAAGATTAGGGCCATCTGTGCTGTGCCTGGGTAACCTGATAGTAAATGGTTGCACTCGACGTGGGAGTCTTGGGGTCGTCTCAGGCGTTAGGGTTGCACCGCGAGCTTGTGCACAAGGCATCTGGACAGAGCCTCTCATCTTCTTTGAGGGAGGTCCTACAGCTGACAATCTGCGTTGAAACTCCTGTGCTCTGGACCAAATGAGTGCCCTCTGCACCGGTACATCATATGCGAGACATCTGTATACAATTCTTGTAAGTGCACAGCAACCATACAGCACCGACTTTTGCTTCTTATACCATCTCTGATGAGCCATATGAATCTGGTCGATAATCCAGTGAGGCATATTGATGGACAAATCAAAAGCATCCGCCAGGTAGAGGCTAAACCAGATCTTTTTGGGCGGCATCGTGAACCTTTCCTGCGCGGGGAATGCGAAATGTTGCATGACCATGCGTAAATGAATGGCAATCGTGGGTGTCATCGCAACCATGTCCTTTAATTTCGTCAGATTCTTGTTCTTCATACTGTCTGGAACCATGGTCTCTTTCTCTGTTGGGATGTGCATACCTTTCATGTCGAGTGCTTCTCTCACCAAGTTGATAGTCAAGCGGAAACGCTTCAGCTCGTTGCCCCTTGTGAGTGATGGGAGCACAAAGGAGCTGTATCCTTTCTTGTCTTTGCTGGGAGTGAGGGTACTAATTAAGTATGAGCACCTTAGAAAATCTGGCTTTGGTAGTTGGAACTTGAAGTAATCATAAAGTCCGGCCTTCTTCCATATCGACTTCAGTCCTTCATCGTTCTGTAGCTTTTCAAACTCCCTGGTAAAGAAATGGTATCTGCCCCATCGTCCATTGAATTCGACCTCGGACTCCCACATATTTGTGCCTTCACCCAGAGGGCCAGCAACGTCACTGAACCAGTGTGAGGTTTTTCCCACCGGCATGGTATGACCCTGTGGAGGATTCTGAATTGGTATGGCATGTAACGCCCGTAATGCCGCTGGTCTTTCCTTTAATTCCTCCTCGACCGGAAGGCTTTCGATGTCCACCACTTGGGGGCTGGTGCCTGCCTGGGAGCTAGTTCCTACTGTATCTGCCATTTTACTTCTTGCTGTCTGTCTCTGTGAGAATATACAAACATGTGTTAATATTGTACAGGACCAGGGAGAACCGTTGTTGTTCCCATCACAATATTAACATGAGGGTCGGGAGCGAATAATGGGTTAGTAAGTGTTCGGTGCACATGTGTGTGGTTAATGCTTGGGTAGTCCTAGGAGACTAATGAAGTTAGTAAGTGGGGATGAATTTACAAATTGGGGTCGGGGGGTTTATTACAGGTCTTAGGCTGCCAAATGCAATGGATGGGCTTTGTTTTTGGTTTCGTAGAGACTCTAGAGAGCTTTATCGGTATCTGGGTTTGAAAATGAGGCCTTTTAGGGACCCATTTACAATTGATTATATGCATGCTCATGGGCCTTGGTGTGTTCCTGCGTGATGAGAACGAGTGAATACTGGCCGTACGAGTCGATGGGTTAAGCTGTATAGACTGTGGCCTCGGCGTCGCTACTTGCGCCCGCAAGCAAGCCTTAGGCACCCAAATTTGTCTTGATTGTGGGCTAGCCTTCATCGACTTCTTGGGCACCCAAATAGATTTCACGTTAGCAGAAGAATTTCTGAAAGGCTTCTTATTAGCGTCGTATTGTTGGTTACTAATAAGAGACTTAGCCCGTGTAGTTGGCGGTGGTGCAACCGGTTGTTCGCCTTTCTGCACCCACACATGGTTTACTTTCTGGGACATTCTACTGCGCAGGTACTTTTGATCTCGGACATAGGTAGTGCTCTGCTTCTTCTGCCTTTGATCCATCTTGGGTTGCTGCCTCCTTCTAGCCTTTGGAAAAGAAGGGAGTTCCGTTGCATCCCTGACTCCTTTTTTGCGAATATCATTCCTCTGCAACACATGGTTTTGGACAAGAACAGCATGGTCATCTTCATGTGTACCCCTGGAAGGACCAGGAGTCTGTGCCTTTCCTAGTTCCTTGAGTGCTCCATTGTCTAATTCTACTGTAACTCGACTATGATTTACCCAAACCTGGAGAAGTCCACTTCTTAGGCTTAAATTGACTGCTTGGTCATAGATCCAATCTTGACCCAAGACAAGAGGTTCAGTGAGATCCTCATCTTGACACACCAGTACTTTAACAGTCATTTCCTCATCATGAATGTAAAGGGGAAGTTCCACCTCGCCCATGCAAGGGGTTTCCACGCCTCCCAATCCTATGAGATATGCTTCCACAGGATTGACAGTTAACTTTAACTCTTGACAGTAAGACACTCTAACAGCACTAGTGGCTGCGCCTGAGTCAATCAAGGCTCTCACGTTCCTTGCACTCTTTCCTTGTCCTATATCTAGTGTTATGAAAGGACGTCTATCAATTATCCTATGCGAGCTTGTTCCTGCAACTTTACACATGGCCATAGGATATCCTTGATCTGCATAGTCATTCGCTCTAGGCTGATCTCTACCTTGCCTTCGTAACTTCATCCTTCTGATGCGTTCTAAAGCTTCTGCTTGAGCTTCTTCTCGAACTCGCTTTTCTTCCTCTTTGCGTTTTTTAGCAGTGTTGAGTCGGCTGAGCATTTCCTCCGTGAGGGGTTCCTGATACAACTTGACTCTGCAACCGCTAATATAGTTTGGGAGAACATCACCCTCTAATGTGGCCAATTGTACTGCTCCACTCGTGGAGATCCTATTGATGATCATAGGTCCGTAGCCTCTCTTTTCTAGCTTCCTTGCGTGTTGTTTCAGTGTATAGACTAAGACTAGATTTCCTGCTTTCAAACCTTTATCCTTCACATGGGCATCGAAGTATGCTTTCTGCCTCTTCTTGGCTGCATATATTCCTGCAGCGGCTCTCAGTCTTGTTTCTCCTAATCGTTCAAGGTCAAAGATCCTAGAGGAGAGCTCATGACCTGTCCATTCGTGCTCTTGTGCTACTTTCAACGTAGGTATTAAGAAGTCCAAAGGCAGCACAGCGTTTTGGCCAAATACCATCTGAAAGGGGGTGGCTTGGAGTACCGTTTTGTAGGCAACTCGATATGCCCAAACAGCATGGTGTAGCTGTTTGTCCCAATCAGAGCGTCTCGTGTTCACTAATTTCGTCAGTACATTGCATAAGATCTTATTAGTGCTCTCAGCTTGTCCATTAGCTTGAGGGTGATAAGGGGCAGACTTCTTGTGTATTACCAAGAATTCTTGGAGTACATTTTCAATCACTTCGTTCAAGAAATGAGTGCCTCTATCACTTACAAGCTCTATAGGTAGCCCATATCTCGTGAATACATTCTCAAAAAAGAATTTAGCAGTTGTTTGAGCATCATTCTTTGTCGTAGCCTTTACCTCTACCCACTTAGTTAGATAGTCTGTTGCAACAATGATGTATTCCGCATGAGAACCCTTAGCTGGGGGATTAATAGGACCTACGAAGTCTATTCCCCACTTAGAAAACGCACGTCCACCCATCATAGGTTTCAGTGGCATCTCATCTTTGCGTATAGGATACTGAGTCCTCTGACAGACATCACACTGTTTCACATAGGTATGTGCATCCATGTGAAGGGTAGGCCACCAGAAGCCCGCAAATAGTATTGCCTTGATTACCCGATCCGGTCCAAAGTGTCCTCCTGCTACACCTTGGTGAGCAGTTTCCAAGATCTTAAGATATTCACTCTCATGGACACACAGTCTCAGGTAACCATCTTTACCACGTTTGTATAGATTATCACCAATGAGTGAGTAATCCAGGGCTTCGTGTTCTAAACTCCTTTTCCTCGCCAGAGTCATGTCTGGGGGGAATGCTTTCGTCCTCAGGAAGGATACTAGAGGTTCACTCCAATCTGGCACAATGGATACTCGATAAAGAGTGGCGTGTTCCATAGGTGGTTTAGTGCAACAAATTGGGCATTCCTTGCACAACTTTTGGACATCAGCTTCCATAGTTGGCCAATGTACTCCGAGTCTCTTTAGGGTTTGTAAAGTTCGTTGCTTTGAATGGTGTTGCTCTAGTGCACCTACATGTGCTAATTGCAACCATTTAGCGTACTCATCCTCTTCTACGCAGCAAGCCAAGATCCCTTGATCTGTGTGCTTGTACATACTTCCTGCCATGATGTGGTACTTTTGGGCTTTTACAACCTCTCTATTCCGTGTGTTTACCACTGGATGGTTAGGCCCGTATGTCAATACTGGTACCAATGGCTTAGCCCACTGCGGCACCACTTCCAAATTAAATAAGTAAGCATCAGGAAGGTCATCTGATACTCCTTGTGGGGCTTCTCCCGATGTGAGCCTAGAAAGATGATCAGCTCTCAAATGGGTCCTCCCTTTTCTTACCACAACCTCAAAATCATATTCCATTAGCAAGAGAAACCATCTCACTAATCATCCTGTATTGCATGGCTTGTTTACGAGATATAACAATGCCTGATGATCAGTAAAAAATTTAAACTTATTTGCAAGCAAATAGTGTCTAAATTTCTTAACTGCGTATACCATGCCTAATCCTTCTCGCTCTGTAGTGGTGTAATTCCGTTCAGCCGCATTCAATTGTCTACTGGCATAGGCAATTGGAAGATCCATATTACCTTCACCAGTAGGTTGTGCAAGCACACATCCAATAGCATAGTTGGATGCATCCACGTGAACATGGAATGGCTTATTCCAATCTGGTGTGGTCAAGATTGGTGCTGAACATAATCTTCGTTTAAGCTCCTGGAAGGAATTCTCACATTCATCCGTCCACTCAAAGTTAGTCAGAAGTCCGTACATGGGCTTTGCAATGACAGCGTACATGTGTATAAATCGTCGGTAATAACCACAATGCCCCATGAAAGCTTGTACTTCCTTTACATTCTTTGGCCTAGGTAGCTCTGCTATGGCTCTCACTTTCTCTTCATCGGTAGATATGCCATTCTTTGACACTATGTGTCCTAGAATCTTGCCTTGCCTGACCATGAAAACACATTTTTCTGGGTTCAGGAAGACTTGATATTCTCTACATTTGTCAAAGATTTGTCTGAGTTCAGGAATATGGGTTTGTCTAATATTGGAATGAGCACAAAGATCATCAACGTAGACTTCTAAACTCTTCCTCAGGAACTCCTTAAACACATGGCACATCAGCCTCTGGAAGGTAGCTGGTGCATTGGTAAGCCCAAATGGCATTACTCTAAAGGCAAAAATGCCCCATTCTGTGGCAAAGGCTGTCTTATGCTGATCCTCTGGAGCTATGGCTACTTGATTGTAGCCCGAAAATCCATCAAGGAAGCTGTACACTTCCTTGCCTGCCACTCTTTCTAAGAGATGTTCTGTGATGGGAAGCGGATAGTTATCTCGAATCGTGGCTGCATTAACCTTTTTCAAGTTAATACACACACGCAGCTTGCCATTCTTCTTGGGCACCACTACGATGGGGGATACCCATTCAGTGTGCTCAATTTCATAGATAAATCCAGCTTCAACCAATCTATCTATCTCTTCTTTGATCTTAGCAGCGTAATTATCGTTATATGTGTAGGGTTTTTGTTTAGAGGGTTTAGCATCTGAGGTCATGGGGATGGTGTGTGAGCATATGTCAGGGTCAACACCTTTCAAATCCTTGTAACTCTAAGCGAATACATCTCTGTATTCTCTTAGCAAGGCAATTAACGCATGCTCTTCTTCCTCTGTTAGGTCATGACCTATATACGTACATCTCTCCTCTCCTTCTTCTAGGGCCACTACGATTTTCTTTGTAGTTTCTATGTTATCATAGGCCTCTCCTGATTGTGCCTCTCGTTTTGGCATTCTTATCATGACTCTCCTGTCGTCTATCTCGTACTTCTTAAAATTTGCTGGGACCTCAAACAAAGATTCTTCCTCTTCTGGTGAAACTTCTCTCTTCTTTCGTTTCTTTCCGTCCTCCTTCGGGGTCACCTGTGTTGCTAATCTTACATCATTTGTAACCTCTCCATGCCTCTGGGGTTGAAATTCTACTTCATGGAAGTATTCTTCATCTGATGCAAATGGTGGGTCCATAATGATTCACTCTAGATCGGAATCACTTGCATCCTCAAATTCATCAGGGCTAGGTTCGCATTCTTCTAGAACTGCCTCTCCCATGATTGGCTCTATGGAGAAGACTGAAATGTCATAGCCATCCTCATCACAGTGAGGTGTCCATTGTTCTTCATTGATGGCTACGTCCATTGTTGCTAAAATTTCTGCCCAGCCATGGGGTTCAAATTCCTCGTCAGGAAAGACTACAGGTGCATAGGCTGGGTCTTGAATGGGTCTATGAGTTTCGTTTGCACCTATTTCTCTGGCCTTTTCTCTCTTCTCTTCTTCTACTGCTACCTTGCACATCCATAAGTGAGTGTCTTCATGCATCCATGAGGATCCAGACCCTATGGAATGCACCGATTCTGTATCATCTTTGGCTCTATGGATGGGATTCCACTGGATAGGAGGTACATCTCTATGAGAGTAATCTTTGAGATTTACTTTGGTCGTAACACCTAAGTGTTGCAGGTACAAGGAATTAGTTCCCCAATCCTGTACCACTTGCAACTGTCGCATAAATGGTCTTCCCAAAATCATCTCATAAGCATGATTTTTGCTGAAGTCACATATAGCAAAACTATGCTCAAACTCGACACCACAAGTGGTGAGAGTTATTCCTTCTAGCAATCCTAGGGGTCTCTCTATGTGACCATCGGCCATTTGCAATTTCATCCTCGTTGGCCTGAGTGCTGGCTTGCCCCAACACTTCCAAAGGGAAGTGGTGGCAATTGCAACTCCTGCACCTGAGTCCAAAATTGCCTTGGTGGTGTACTCCTGGTAGGTGATGGGAAGATAGGTGTTCCCTTCTTCACCTTCACACATATCTCCTATCTTATCCAAGGGAATTTCTGGCACTGTCCTATGGGATCCTACCCGGGAACGTGGTTTTGCAACTTCAGTTACTTGACTGGCTACATATCTCCGCGCGTTTGGTCTATCCTCAGGCAGTTCTTCCAAAGTGAGATCGCGCTGCACCTTGGTGTTCGTTACTACCTCCGTGTTCCTTGGTATGACTGAGTCGTCGTTCCTCACCATGACTGTGGGTGCTCTCATACACGTGGACTTTGCTTCCCATGGGCCTGTGAAGTGGGGTAGCTCTTGTATGGAATTAGACTCAAAGTCCAATCTCTCGTGGGACTGAGTACTCTCATGTTCCCCGTAAATAGATGGGATGTCTTGTGGGAATTGGTCGTGTGCAT
Organism: Ceratopteris richardii; assembly: GCA_020310875.1. Classification (NCBI taxonomy): domain Eukaryota; kingdom Viridiplantae; phylum Streptophyta; class Polypodiopsida; order Polypodiales; family Pteridaceae; genus Ceratopteris; species Ceratopteris richardii. The sequence continues at coordinate 102,021,303 of CM035444.1, forward strand.
CATCCACAAGTTCAAAGGGAGGGGCGACTTCGCTTTCGTTATCCCATTTATCTTCTTGAATCTCTCGTAGGAAGTCTGGTGCAAACCGATTCATAGAAGAAGAAGTGTCAGGCTCCGTAGAATTAGGCACATAAGCAACTTGGGAAGGAGGGTTTATTCTATTGTTGGCTCTTTCCTCGCTCTCATAGATGTTTGGAGCACAAGCTTCCTGGGGAGGATTACCTTTTCTATTACTTTTCCGAACAGGCTCATACGCTCCCTGAGAAGGAATGTAGGCAACCTGTGGAGGTATGTAAGCTTTCGAGGGAGGCTCATCTGCCTTTTGGGGGGGAAGATAAGCTGCTTGAGGAGGCACATGGGCATCCTGAAGAGGCTGGCTTATCCGTTCTCTTACCTTTTCCCTTCTTTGAGGGACAGGTTCCTTTTCTGATTGTGCAATTAGCCTCTCTATTCTTTCTAGCAGTCCGTCAAAGTGTAACTGCGTCTTAGCTGAGCTCGAGATATTAAAGAGGCGGCTAGCTTCGAACATGGCTTGAGCCAATTCCACCATCTTAGCACAAATTTTAGTTCGTTCAAGCTCTAGCTCGGCTCTAGGGTAGCACTTTTCATGATCGGTTATGGTTGGCCCTTCTTGGATTCTGGCCTGATATGCTTTAAGCATCATATTGAGGTCTTCGGGAGTGGGATCAGCTAGGACTGATCCTACTCTAGGGGGTGGTGGGTTTAGGTGAGGTGGGTTGGAAGGTGGCTGGTCGGATGGCGATGGGAATGGTGGTGGTGGGGTAGTGTGGGAGGGAGTTTGAGTTGTGAGTTCGGTTATTCTGGCTCTTGTTTCTCTTACACTTTCCTCGAGTTCACTCATCTTTTTAGCCCATTGTCTTTTCATTCTTTCCCGACTATCTTTCCAAGCTCTAGTCCTTTTCTTGGTTATGCTCTCTGTTTCACTAGCCTCTGGGCCCTTTTCTTGACCTACACCCTGGTTTTGCTGCAATGCCTGAGCTCTAGTGACTACCTGTACTGGTGCCGTGGAAGTGACACTGCCTGAAGAATCTACAACCAACCCAATCACATTAATGGGAGTGATTTTTGGCATATTATTAGGATTTTTAGGGCAATCTCGTAAGAGATGCTCTTTTCCGCAATCTTGGCAAAAGCCTTGGATCGTCACGGACTGAGTTTGTGTAGGTGGAGGTAAGGGACAATCACGAATGAAGTGATCTCCCTGACATCGGTAGCATGGTCCTCTAGGAAATGGTGGTCGTACCTGCCTAGGTTGAGGCCTAGGGTTGGGGTTTGCATACATGACGTTTGTATAATCTGACTCCCAACTAGGTTCATTTGGCTCTTCGCTGTAATAGGACTCACCATGTTCTGGGGACTGCATGTAGTACGCCTGGGGACTATCAACATGTGTAGAATCAAAGCTATGGTCACTGAGGTCATTTTCAGAGATCAAGGGTGTCACCGGGACTATCGCTCTATTCAGGTTTTCTTCTGCGACAGCATACTTTACCGGAATCACATTAGCTGGGGCAGGTGGTTGTTGAGCTAGCACTGGCTGAGGCCTTTGCTGATTTTGATAGGGTTGCTGATAAGGTTGTTGTGGCCTACCATAGGGCTGTGGAGGGTACGGGTTCTGGTATCTTCCTTGCTGCGGGTATGGCTGAGGGTAGGGTTGCCTAACTGCCTGCTTGTTGTATGGGCAATCTTGTGCGGTGTGATTGGTGTATCTCCGTTCTATGGTGCAGTACTGGCTACTAGGATTTACTTGGGGTTGAGACATAATGGGGCAGACATTCGCCATGTGGTCACCACCACAGGTGTAGCACCTTTTCACAGGGGCAAACCTTGGTATTTGTTTACTAGTTACCCCTAATTTCTGAGCTACTTTCTCTGCGAGTTCCTCAATTGATGTGGATTGCGTGGAAGATTGACTAGATGCACTATCTGAATCTTTGTAGATTTTGGAAAGCTCTAGTTCTTCCCCTAGGTTATCTTCAATGTCAATGCACATGCGTACACACTCTTCTATAGTCCTAGGGTCTTTCAGATACACATAGGATCTCAATTTCGTACTCAGCAATCCGTCAAGGAATAAGGCTACTTGTTTGGCAGATGTGGGTAGCTCCGAAACAGGACATCTTTCGAGGTATTGCCTAAATGTTCTTCCTGCAAGTCTCACCGTCTCTTGAGGGGTTTGCTTGAAGCTGTGAATCAGTGAGGAGGTGTTGTGTCTTATGCCACTCTTGGAGAATTCAATAATAAATGCTTCTAGGAGTTGGTCTATGCTCTTGAACTGGCGCTCATCCAATGGCTGAAACCATGTAAGTGCGGTGTTCCTAAGGGTTAGACCGAAGGCATTGTACTGCGTGAATAGATCCTCCACTTGCTCAGCTCTCAAGACTTGCTTGAACTCCGCCACATGATCATAGGGATCTCTTGTGCCATCAAAGTAATTCTTCATGGACTTAACTAGCTGGGTTGGTCTCAACGTTCTTGTATGCTCTCTAGGTCTCGGCAGAGGAAATCCATCCACATTTCTTTGGTTCCTGTGAGCTCTAAGCATCTCAGGTTCTACCCTATTTGTCTCCGTTCTCGTTCTTTCTCTGCCCACTAGGTTGGCAAAACTTACTTCTGGTCTATCTCTACTTCTGTCTCTTTGCATACCATGAGCTTGGGAAGTTCCAGCCCCAGGGTGACCATAGGATACATTTGATCTTGATTGGGGGAAAATAAATTCACCCTTCCAAGTGTAAGCATGCCTATCATTTTCCGTAACCGCAAAGATCCGTTCTGAAGTGTGATCTAAGTAGGTCACTCTACCTGGGCTATCCGGATCCTTAAACTCATAGATCATGATGTTTCCTATATCAGTTGGCTGATTAGATTTATACCTCCAGAAGGCTTCATCGGTTTCTCGATTGAGGAGCAACTCTATGCTCTTGTTGTCTTGGGGAACCCACTCAGGCGTGATAATCCTAGTGAGAACTGATTTACCTCGAGGGGTTCTAGGTTCCGCACCCATGTTCCCTTGTTCCAAGTCACCTAAATCCGCCTCTGAGATTACATTTCCAAATTCATCTGTCATGTCTGGGTGACTGGTGACTACGTATATGGTTCCTTCTTTGTCCAGGTATGCACCATTTTCAAACTTGACTGCTGGGTGCTCTAGTCCTATGGATTGATCAGGATTCTTAATCTGTACCACAGCTCTTCCTAGGCCGTCCTCATAGATGCTAGCACCTAATCGGTTGGTCCTAAGGTAGTCCAACTGCGTTTTGTAAGGGCCTTCTACCCTGTACAAGTAAGGCACTCCTGAACTTCCCGTAGGTCTGTCCATGCCTTGAGACATCTCTGACTCACTGGTCTCAGAGCTAGGGTAGTACGAGTGGTGGCTCAACTGCTGGGCCCAAGACCTAGCAGTGTGGTTAACACTGGCCTCTGAAGATCTGAGGCTTTGTCTCTCCCTTACTAGATGTCGTCCTGATCTAAGGTTCATATGCCTATCTAAGTAGCACAGTTCTTTGCCCAGAGTACAACCTCGTTGCTGGTTACTTTATATTAGTCGCTTGGTTCTTTTAGTTATTCCTCGTGTTTAAGGTCTTGTCTGATCTTACGTCGTCAGGAATACTTGAATGTTCTTCGTACTTTCAGGTTGATCGTTCCACGTTAGGTTCTTTTCCTTTATGTTATCGACAGTACAGAGATTAGGTTTTTAGCTTGAACTTGAGTTTTTAGGTAGTCTTCAACTTGATATCTGCCTATCGTCGCCCTGACTTACTCCTACCTCTCGTCGTTCTTAGCCTAAACTATGAATTGACAGAGGGGGTTAAAAGTTTCCAACCTTTTGTTTCCTGCTTGGTTGCCCTTGAGTGCCCAGGAAGTGTGTTCCCAAGCTTGCACTTACACTTGCTTAGAACGCCTTTCGATGCTCTCAAAGGATCTGTAAGAGTTCCAAAGTTAGCTTAAAGATTTAAATTCCAAAGACAGAACCAATTATTTTCACTCCTGTAGCACACACACTAGCTTGCATAGTGATTTTTAAGAGAACAATTCTAAAGACCCCTGACTTTGATCCCCCTGGATATGGTCAACTTCAAAATACTCTATCTGAAAGCCAATGTATTATCTTTATAAAAACAGTTGAGGTCTTGTAGTAGATGCCACGAGCTTTCCAACAAGCCCTAGAGCTCAAAAAATTGATTTCGTATGAAGAAGTTATGACTGTTCAGGGTTTAGGGGTTTAAAACAAGATTCAATGTGGCTGACAGATCCTAGGATTTTCTCCCAAAACACAAGTGTAGGGACTTCAATAATGCTAATGGATTGACTATTTTGCCCCAAAATTATCCCCAATTTTGAACAAGAACAAACCCTAATTTTTGGCCGAAAAGCCTGTCAATCGCGATCGACAGGTCTGTCAATCGCGATTGACAGAGGTGTCCGTCGGGCCTGTCAGTCGCGATCGACAGTGTCAATCGCGATCGACAGAGTCGATCGTGGCTGTCAATCGCGATCGATAGTATCAATCGCGATCGACACGTTTTCCGATTTTTTCACCGAAATTTCAGTCAATCGGGGGTCTATCAATCGCGATGGACACGTGGCTACGCGTAAAAGTCAATCAATCGTGGAATTTCAGTCAATCGCGATCGACGGTGTCAATCGCGACTGAGAGAGGTGTCGGTCGTGGCTGTCGATCGCGATCGACGGTATCAATCGCGATTGACAGGGTCCTACGTGGCAGTCAGTCGATCGTGGAGGTCTGTCGGTCGCGATTGACAGGGTCTGTCGGTCGCGATTGATAGAGTCTGTCGGTCGCGATTGACAGGGGCTGTCGATCGCGATTGATAGAAAACCTCGGAATTTTTCTACTGTTTTTAATGTTTTAGGATGTGCTCTTTGTGCTTGTTCTAGTGGTGCACTCAATTTTGTAAAAGACCAAAAAATTCTGTCAGTCGCGATCGACAGAAGCCTGCGACCGCGAGATAGTTGCGTCGAGTTTCGTACCTGCGCGGGAAGCTGGGGATGATGATACGGCAAGAACCTGCAATGAAACTCAAGAAACATGCAAAATCCGCACACACAATATCGCTCTCTCTCACAAGTGAAATGAGGGAAATGAGGTGGGGAAGGTGATATGATCAAAAAACAGAAATTTTCGCGATGATGGAGATGGAGGTGGGAGATGGTGATGATGATGATGGAAATGAAGATGGAGAAGAAAGTAAAAGAAAATCGATGAGAGTGAAGAAAATACCTACAACTCCAACGCGTCAACTCTACGTCTTACCATCACACGCTCGTCCTCAAAGCTCGATCCCCGGCAACGGCGCCAAAATTTGGTGTAGCTCAGTGATGAGTAGCACCTCCTTTAATGTCAATCCGGGAAGACGTGAGGATGGTATGAAGACCTCGAGCAAGTGGCTGCATAAGTGCGTGAGTGGAAGCACACTAGCATGCACACACATACACACACACGCGCACACAAGGCAAGACAAAGAGTGAGGATCAATGGAGTTTTTAGATTACTTTCAAAATGCTCTTACAAGTTCGTTTCAGTTACAATCTACCCTCAAAAATGAGCTCTCTAGCTCTTTTTATAGTTTTTGGCTAAGTTTTGGCCCTGTCCAGACCTAGTGTCTGGCCTAGTTAAAAATTAGGTTCCAGGGCTTATTTGAGGGCTCAAACGATATCTAAAAAATATGAAAATTGGTAGGTAGATACTTCTAAAGCTCCTCAAGCTCAAGGACTCCTTGGCTTGCACAAAATGGAGCTACAAGAAGATGAATTGGTATTTACAATGGTGTTTAGTGATGAAAATCACTTTAAATGGGTGTAAAGGATTTGAAAATTTAAAGGTTGCCTTAGTGCTAGATCTGCGTGGAGTGCTCGTACTTGCTTCTTCATGAGGAAAATTACTGGCCTATTTGCCAGATCTTCGTTGACTCCCTTGTCTGCTGCTAACACCAGGTCTAATATGTCTTTTGGTCACCCAAGAGCTGGAACATCCCAAGCTCATGGAGCTCAGAGAGACAGAAGTAGAGATAGACCTGAGGTAAGCTTTGCCAACCCAGGGGGCAGAGAAAGAACGAGAACGGAAACAAATAGAAGGGAACCTGAGGTACTTAGAGCTCCAAGGAACCAAAGGAATATGGATGAATTCCCTCTACCAAGACCTAGAGAGCACACAAGGACTTTGAGACCGACCCAGCTAGTTAAGTCCATGAAGAACTACTTCGATGGCACACGAGACCCATATGATCATGTGGCTGAGTTTAGGCTTGAGAGTTGAACAAGTTGAGGACCTATTCACGCAGTATAATGCCTTTGGTCTAACCCTTAGGAACACAGACCTTACATGGTTTCAACCATTGAATGAGAGACAGTTTAGGAGCATAGACCAACTCTTGGAGGCTTTCATCACGGAATTCTCTAAGAGTGGGATAAGGCATAATACTTCCTCATTGATACATAGCTTCAAGCAGACCCCTCAAGAGACCGTGAGACTTGCAGGAAGAAGAATTAGGCAATATCTGGACAGATTCCCTGTGCCTGAGTTACCCACGCCAGCCAAACAAGTGGCTTTATTCTTGGATGGATTGTTAAGTACCAAACTGAGGTCATATGTGTACTTGAAAGACCCTCGGACCATAGAAGAGTGTGTACGCATGTGCATCGACATTGAGGATAACCTAGGGGAGGAATTAGAGCTCTCAAAAATCTATAAAGATTCAGATAGTTCTAGTAGCCTCATTTCCTCACAATCCACATCAATTGAGGATCTAGCAGAAAAGGTAGCTCTGAAATTAGGTGTCTCTAGCAAGCAGATTCCAAGATTTGCCCCTGTGAAAAGATGTTACACTTGCGGAGGTGACCATATGGCAAACGTATCCGAGAAACCAAAGCCAAAATCATAGAAATCACATCTCAAACGCACTCTCACACATCCCGACCACTACCATCCCCTTCACCCTCCATGCCTCAACCATCTAATCCACCCCACATAACCCACCCACCACCCCGAGTAGGATCAGTTTTAGCAGATCCCACGCCCGAAGACATAGATATGATGCTCAGAGCATATCAGGCCAGGATCTAGGAAGGACCAAATGTAACGGATCATGAAAGATGTTACCCTAGAGCTGACCTAGAGCTTGAATGAACTAAGTTGTGTGCCAAGATGGTGGAATTGGCTCAAGCCATGTTTAAGACCAGTCGCCTTTTCACTTGCTCTAGCTCCACTAGAACACCATTGCATTTTGATGGTCTGTTAGACAGATTGGAGATGTTAATTGCAAAGTCTGGAAAAGGAGCCAACTCCCAGGCTAAGGAGAAGGCAAGTGATAGAATAAGCATTCCTCCCAAGGAAACTTATGTGCCTAACTCCACTGAACCAGATACCTCTTCTTCTATGAATCGATACACACCAGAATTCTTGCGAGAGATTCAAGAAGAGAAATGGGCTAAAGAGAGTGAAGTTCCTCCTCCCATTGAACTTGTGGATGACACACACGATCAATTCCCACAAGACCTTCCTTCCATTTATGGAGAGCAGGATAGTGCCCAATCTCAAGAGAGATTAGACTTCGAGTCTAATTCTTTACAGGAACTACCCCATTTCACAGGCCCATGGAAAGCAAAGTCCACTTGTATGAGAAGACCCACAATCATGGTAAGAAACGAAGATTTAGTCATACCTAGGAACACGGAGGTAGTGAAGAACACTAAGGTGCAGTGCAATCTCACTTTAGAAGAACTACTCAAGGTTAGGCCAGAGCTATGGAAACATGTAGCCAAACAAGTACCAGAGATAGCAAAACCTCGTTCCCAGGTAGGATCCCAAAGAACAGTGCCAGAAATACCCTTGGACAAGATAGGAGACATGAGTGAGGGCGAAGAGGGAAACACATATCTTCCTATCACCCATCAAGGATACACCACCAAGGCCATTCTAGACTCAGGTGCAGGAGTTGCTATTGCTACCACTTCCCTATGGAAGCGGTGGGGCAAGCCAGCACTCAGGCCCACGAGGATGAAATTGCAAATGGTTGATGGTCACATAGAGAGGCCTTTAGGACTACTTGAATGAATAACTCTCACTACATGTGGTGTAGAGTTTGAGCACACGTTTGCTATCTGTGATTTTAGCAAGAACCATGCCTATGAGATGATTTTGGGAAGACCATTTAGGCGACAGTTGCAAGTAGTACAGGATTGGGGAACCAATTCCTTGTATTTGCAACACCTAGGTGTCACGACCAAGGTTAATATTAAAGATTACTCTCATAGAGATGTCCCTCCTATCCAATGGAATCCTATCCATAGAGCCAAGGATGACACGGAGTCTGTGCACTCCATAGGATCAGGATCCTCATGGATGCATGAAGACACTCACTTATGGATGTGTAAAGTGGCAGTAGAAGAGGAGAAGAGAGAAAAAGCCAGAGACATAGGTGCAAAAGAAACCCATAGATCCATTCAAGACCCAGCCTATGCACCTGTAGTATTTCCTGATGAGGAATTTGAACCCCACGGCTGGGCAGAAATTTTAGCAACCATGGATGTAGCCATCAATGAAGAACAATGGACACCCCACTGTGATGAGGATGGCTATGACATTTCAGTTTTCTCCATAGAGCCAATCATGGGAGATGCAGTTTTAGAAGAGTGTGAACCTAGCTTTGATGCATTTAAGGATGCAAGTGACTCCGATCTTGAGTCAATCATCATGGACCCACCCTTTGCATCAGACGAAGAATATTTCTATGAAGTAGAAGTTTACCCTCAGAGACATGAAGAGCTCACTAATGATGTGAGATTATCCACACGAGTGACCACTAAGAGTGAAGGAAAGAAAATGAAGAAGAGAGAAGCCGCACCAGAGGAGGAAGAATCCCTGTTTGAGGTCCCTGAAAATTTCAAGAAGTATGCAATAGAAGATAGGAGAGTCATGGTAAGAATGCCAAAACGTGATGCACAAGCAGGAGAGGCCTATGATAACAAAGAAACCACCAAGAAGGTAGTGGTAGCCATAGAAGAAGGAGAAGAGAGGTGCACTTACATAGGACATGACCTCACTGAGGAAGAGGAGCATGAGCTGATAGCTTTGCTAAGAGAGTACAGAGATGTATTTGCTTGGAGCTACAAAGATTTGAAAGGTGTAGACCCTGACATATGCGCCCATACGATTCCCATGACCTCAGAGGCCAGACCTTCTAAACAAAAGCCATACATATACAATGACAACTATGCTGCCAAGATCAAAGAAGAGAAAGACCACTTGGTTGAAGCTGGATTTATCTATGAAATCGAGCACACTGAATGGGTGTGCCCCATTGTAGTGGTGCCCAAAAAGAATTGTAAATTACGCATATGCATTAACTTGAAGAAGGTTAATGCAGCCACTATCAAAGATAGTTATCCGCTTCCTATCACGGAGCATCTATTAGAAAGGGTAGCAGGCAAGGAAGTGTACAGCTTCCTTGATGGATTTTCGGGCTACAATCAAGTAGCCATAGCTCTAGAAGATCAGCATAAAACAACTTTTGCCACAGAATGGGGCATATTTGCCTTTGGGGTCATGCCATTCAAGATTACCAATGCTCCTGCAACCTTTCAGAGACTGATGTGCCACGTGTTTAAAGAGTTCTTGAGGAAGAATTTGGAAGTCTATGTTGATGATCTCTGTGCTCATTCCAACATTAGACAGACACATATACCAGAACTCAGCACATCTTTGACAAGTGTAGAGAGTATCAAGTCTGCCTGAACCCAGAAAAGTGTGTTTTCATGGTCAGGCAAGGCAAGATTCTAGGACACATAGTGTCAAAGAACGGCATATCCACCGATGAAGAGAAAGTAAGAGCCATAGCCGAGTTACCTAGGCCAAAGAATGTCAAGGAAGTACAAGCTTTCATGGGGCATTGTGGCTATTACCGACGCTTTATACACATGTATGCCATCATAGCAAAGCCTCTGTATGGACTTTTGACTAACTTTGAGTGGACTAATGAGTGTGAGGACTCCTTAAATGAGCTCAAAAGAAGATTGTGTTCAACACCAATCTTGACCACACCCGATTGGAATAAGCCGTTTCATGTTCATGTGGATGCATCCAATTATGCTATTGGATGTGTACTCGCACAACCTACGGGCGAAGGTAATATGGATCTTCCAATTGCCTATGCTAGTAGACAGTTAAATGCAGCTGAACGGAACTATACCACCACTGAACGAGAGGGATTAGGCATGGTATATGTTGTTAAAAAGTTTAGACACTATTTGCTTGCAAATAAGTTTAAATTTTTTACTGATCATCAAGCACTGTTGTACTTGGTATTCAAGCCATGCAATACAGGTAGATTAGTAAGATGGTTTCTCTTACTAATGGAATACGACTTCGAGGTTGTGGTGAGGAAAGGGAAGACCCACTTGAGAGCAGACCATCTCTCTAGGCTCACATCGGGAGAAGCCCTGCAAGGAGTATCAGATGACCTTCCTGATGCTTACTTGTTTAATTTGGAAGTTGTACCTCAGTGGGCTAAGCCATTAGTGCCAGTATTGACATACGGGCCTAACCACCCAGTCATAAACACTCAAGGTAGAGAGGTAGTAAAAGCCCAGAAGTACCACATCATGGCAGGAAGCATGTACAAACAAATAGATCAAGGGATCCTAGCTTGTTGTGTGGAAGAGGATGAGTACGCTAAATGGTTGCAATTGGCACATGTAGGTGCATTAGAGAAACACTACTCAAAACAATGAACCCTACAGACACTTAGGAGATTCGGAGTGCATTGGACTACTATGGAAGTTGACGTCCATAAGTTGTGCAAGGAATGCCCGATCTGCTGCACTAAACCACCCGTGGAACATGCCACTCTATATCAAGTGTCCATAGTGCCGGATTGGAGTGAACCACTAGTAGCCTTCCTGAGGACGAAAACATTCCCTCAAGATATGACACTGGCCAGACAAAGAAGTCTAGAACAAGAAGCCCTAGATTACTCACTCATTGGTGATAATCTATACAAGCGTGGTAAAGATGGTTACCTGAGACTATGTGTCCATGAGAGTGAATATCTCAAGATCTTGGAAACTGCTCACCAAGGTGTAGCAGGCAGACATTTTGGACCAGATCGGGTGATCAAGGCAATACTATTTGCGGGCTTCTGGTGGCCGACCCTTCACATGGATGCACATACCTATGTGAAACAGTGTGATGTCTGTGAGAGAACTCAGTACCCTATACGCAAGGATGAGATGCCACTGAAACCCATGATGGGTGGACGTGCATTCTCTAAGTGGGGAATAGACTTCGTAGGTCCTATTAATCCCCCGGCTAAGGGTTCACATGCTGAATACATCATTGTTGCCACCGACTATCTAACAAAGTGGGTAGAGGTAAAAGCTACGACAAAGCACGATGCTCAGACAACCACCAAGTTCTTATTTGAGAATGTGTTCACTAGATACGGGCTACCCATAGAGCTAGTAAGTGATAGAGGCACTCACTTCTTGAATGAAGTTATTGAAAATATCCTCCAAGAATTCTTGGTAGTACACAAGAAATCTGCTCCCTATCACCCACAGGCTAATGGGCAAGCCAAAAGCAAAAACAAGATTCTATGCAATGTGCTCACCAAATTGGTGAATAATAAATGCTCTGATTGGGACAAACAGCTACACCATGCTGTTTGGGCATACCGAGTGGCCTATAAAACGGTACTCCAAGCCACACCCTTTCAGATGGTATTTGGCCAAAATGCGGTGCTACCTTTGGACTTCTTGATTCCCACATTGAGAGTAGCACAGGAGCATGAGTGGACGGGTCATGAACTCTCTTCGAGAATTTTTGACCTTGAACGATTAGGTGAAACCAGACTAAGAGCTGTAGCAGGAATATATGCAGCTAAGAAACGACAGAAGGCATACTTTGATGCCCATGTTAAGGATAAAGGATTAAAGGCCGGAGACTTAGTTTTGGTATATACTCTCAAACAACATGCAAGAAAGCTATAAAAACGTGGTTACGGACCACTGATTATCAATAGGATCTCCACAAGTGGAGCAATTCAACTAGCCACTCTAGAGGGTGATATTCTACCAAGTTACATAAGTGGATGTAGAGTCAAGTTATATCAAGAAACCCTGACTGAAGAGATGCTAAATCGACTCAACACTGCCAAGAATTGTAAAGAAGAAGAGAAACAAATTCGAGAAGAAGCACAGGCAGAAGCTTTAGAACGCATCCGACGAATGAAATTGAGGAGACAAGGTAGAGACCAGCCTATGCCTAACACTCAAGAATCTCTAGGCTATCCCATGGCCATGTGCAAGGCTTCAGGTGGACATTCTCGTAGAATAATCGACCGACGGCCTTTTGTAACCCTAGAAGTAGGACAAGGAGAGAGTGTAAGGATAGTGAGAGCTTTAATTGACTCAGGGGCAGCCACTAGTGCAGTTCGATTTTCTTACTGCCAAGAGCTGCAATTACAAATCAATCCTATAGAGGCATATCTCATAGGATTGGGAGGTGTGGAAACCCCTTGCATTGGTGAGGTGGAACTTCCCCTCTACATTCAAGAGGTGCTAATGGCAGTCAAAGTGCTAGTGTGTGAAGACGAGGATCTTACCGAACCTCTTGTCCTGGGCCAAGACTAGATCTATGATCATGCAGTCAGCCTCAACCTAAGAAGTGGACTTCTTCAGGCATGGGTAGGCCAAAACCACATCATGATTGAATTAGAAAATCAAGCACATAGGCCGCTAGAAGAGGCACCGAATCCTGGTCCTTCCAGGAGTCCACCTGAAATGAACCATGCTACTCTTGACCAAAGTTCTATGGTGCAGAAGATTGCCACTCATGACGAAGGTACAGAAGTCAACGAGGAGTTCCCTTCTTTTCCAAAGAGAATTCGAGGAAAGCAAGCCGGAAAATACACGATACAGAGGAGCCCGAGGACCAAGAAGAATGAACACCAACGGGTACAATACAGAATACCCCATGGCATGAAGCAGATCTGGATATGCAAAGGTGAACAACCCTCGGCTTTGGAGACAGAATTCCAAAGAAGCATCAAGCAAGCTACAGTGTCGAGGAAAGGAGTACCCTAGGCATCAATCTAGACAAACCATTTCTATTTGGGTTCCAAAGCAGTCAATGAAGGCGATCCCAAAAGCTAGACAAATATGGGTGCCCAAGACCTGCTTACTAGCTCAAATAACTTCACCTCCAATCACAAGATCAAACCAACACTCACGAGTCCTATTGGCTCCCATCCAAAGGCAAACATCTACACTCCACACCACCACATTCTCGGTCACGCCTCGGAATGTTTGGAAATGGGTACCCAAAAGGTCCCAAACCCAACACACTCCAGTACGCAAACCTTCACACATCATCGCCAATAAAAGAAACGATTCTAGCATCAAAGTTTGGAGACCTAAACCCCATATCAAACCCCCTGACCCACCTCTGTAAATCCTTCCCCTCTGATGTAGGTGCATTCTGAGAACATTGCACATCGAAAGTATGCATCTAGAGTGAACCCTAACCTACTAACCCACATGTACACACATCACGAACACTTCACCCACTAACCTCTAACCACTCAGAATGTCATGTTGGTATTGTGGAGGGAACACCATAACATCCTGTTTCCTATGCAATGCTAATGTGCCTCTCTCTTCTTCTAGCAGATAAGCATCAACAACTACAAGCACTCTCATGGCAGAAGCAGCAGGTCTGAGCTCACAGGCAGGAGTAAGTACTGTAGGAATTGATGTGGATAGTCTACCTGTTGATGTGCCACCAACTGAACGACCTGTGGAGTTGCAACACCTTCAGCAGATCCCGGTACCGGATCCACCCACAGGGATCACAGAGAGAGTCCATGCCAATTCTCATTGGTTCAATGGCATGCCAGGTCTATTAGGAGAGGCCAAGTATACATGGGAGTCTAAGTGCGAGTATGATAGATCATGGGTCCGATTCCAATTCTTCTCCAAGGAGTTTGAGACTCTACAGAACACACAGGATCTTCAGACCATATGGCAACGTGCAGGGCTAGTCGAGTACTTCGAGGCACCATTACCCAAACCAGATCTCCTCCGATGCTACTATCTGGTCTCAACATTACAGGCTAATGCAGAAAAGGACAAACTGTTGGTGCTTCACTCACTAATTAGGCATGGATATATGAAGATATATTAAGACAAATGGAGACATATGATGGAGGAAAGAAGAAGTGAAGGAAAGACTTACAGAAAATCAAGCCTAAGTGAAGGGACAATTTCACTATTGTAAATTAGTTCAAAATTAGAGTCTAGATTTGTATTTGATCTTCAGAGCTTACGAATTCAAGTCTAGAAGAATGTAAACCATAGGTATATAAGTTAATTTGAGTCAAAAACATGTGAGAGAGAACTCAATTTTGGAATCTAAGTGAGTAGAGAAAAGTCGTGTATTTTCTGAGAGAGATGGTGAGAGAAAACTTCTGAGTCTGAGAGAGTTTTCCATGGCTGTGAGCAAAATTAGGCCAAGCCATTTTGTACACATCTTCTCTGATAATCAACACATGTTTTTGTAGAAGGATTGAGTCTAATTCTTCTTGTACATTGAGTTCTAAGTCATTTCATATGACTGTGAAAGGTAGTTGACAGTTACGACTTTTCTGGCGCACATTTGACTGATCTTCTGAAGGTCAAATCTCGAAGCATGGTGTAAAGTTTTTGGTAAGTGATAGCTCATTTTAAAGCTACTCTCCTCAACTACATTTGGTAAAAAGATCTTTGAGAAACGGGACGCATACTCAGAGAAATCAACTTAAGAGTGGAGGTATGTCAATTCGATGAAGTCAAACTTCAGTTTTCAGACATAGTGAAACGTTTGGTACAAAATCAGAAGATTTTGAAGTTATTGCTTGAAAGTTTTGCTTGTTATGTATTACTGAACATTAACAAGAACCTTTCTTAGCAAATGATCAGAAGAATTTGCAAAGATCAAGCTGATACAGGTCAGATTGAAAGTTTGAAGAAGAGGCGCAGATTTCTGTGAAGTGAAATTTTTGATTTTCACTAAGTTCAGAGTTGAAGGTTCATATTTAGAGGTTTGCTAAGCTAATGATGGTTATGGAGGTCTTCTAATACCACATTAGTTTAGTTCTTGTGGTGTTTCACACACCAACAAGTGGTATCAAGGCAGATAAGGTCCTCGAGAGTAAAGGAGAGCAGATACAAGAAGATTTGAAGAGTTCTTTATCAAAGAAGGAGGAAGCTGAGGTGTTCAACAAACAAAAGTCATCAGAAGATTATTTCGAAGTTACTCCCAAGGGTAAAGGTCTACAAAAGGTATCATTCTTTAACTTTATACTTACAGGTTGAAGCAGAAGCAAGGATACCATGGCAGATCATGTATCCATTGACAAATTGGATAGAGATAACTATCCTGCTTGGGTAATGAGGATGGAGGCCTTACTTATGAGTAAGGACCTAATGGTATATGTGACAGGTGAAGAGGAGAAGCCTAAATTTGAAGATGAAAGTCATCCAAGAAAGGAAGAGCTAGAAGCTTTGAAGTGATGGCAGAAGAGAGATGCAAGTGCAAGAGCTTATATATATAACACTATTACAGATCATTTGTTGCCACATATCAGAGGTTTAGAAACAGCTGAAGATATTTGGAATGCTTTGGAAGACCATTTCCAAAACACTACTAAAGCTAGGAAAGCTAGCTTATGGTCAGAGTTCACCACATTCAAGAAAAAGAAAAATCAGAGCATTAGTGATTATGTCACTAAGATGAAGGACTTGGCAGATAGCCTTGGATCCATTGATGAGGATATTGAAGATCATAGGTTGATAGCACAATTACTTGCAGGGTTAAGAGGTGATGAGAGATGGAAGCCCTTTGTACTTTCAACAGAACTCTCATTAAATCATTATGTGCCAGAATTGAATCAATTACTTGGATTGATGCTCACATTTGAGCAAGACTTGAAGTCAGATGGAGACAAAGGTCAAAGTTCTGCAATGTATGTGAAGAATAAAAAGAAAGGAGATAAAGGCAAGGCAAAGGATGAAGAAGAGTCAACAACTCAAGCAAATTATGCAAGAGGAAGAGGTTTTGGCAGAGGTAAAGGTCGAGGAAATGGAAGAGGTGGAGGTAATCAGAACAATAACAAGAAGACATGTTGGATTTGTGGATTGAGCAATCATTTAGCATATGATTGTTGGCACAATCAACAAGGAGCAAGCCAAAATCAGAACAACAATGGCAGAGGAAGAGGTGGAAGGTTTCAAAATCAATTTCAAAGAGGAAGAAATAATTCAAGAGGAAGTTATGGAAGAGGTGGTGGAAGAAATTGGAATCAGAATCAATCATACAACACCACATATTACAATTATGCAAATGATACACAGAATGACAACCATACAACATTGATGATGAATTCAATAAGTTCATCAGAGAAGGAGGATCTCAAGGTATTTTATATTGATTCTGGTTGTTCAAATCATTTGTCAGGTAATATAGAATTATTGTCAGAATTGGAAGAAGGCAATTCAAGTCATACAGTACAAACAGGTGATAATACAAAACACAATGTGCATTCAATTGGAAAAGTGAAGTGCAGGAGTGGAGCTGATTTATTAACAAATGTTTTGTATGTTCCAACAATACCAAAGAATCTGATTAGTGTTGGACAAATAGTGGAAAAAGGTTTCCAAGTCAGATTTACAAATGAAGGAGTATTTGTTGAAGATCCAGAGGATGCATACAAACCCATTGTTTGTGGTAAGAAGGAAGGTAGACTTTTTACTCTCAAAGTACAAGGAAATGTTGGTCAAGCCCTAATTACACATGGTGATGAAGTAATTACAGAGTTAGATCTTTGCCATAAGAGATTCGGACACTTCAATGAAAGAGGAATCAAAACTATGGTGGAGAATCAATCTGTATTGGGACTACCAAATGTGAAGAATCAACATATGATATACAAGTGTGAAGCTTGTCAGATGGGAAAAGCTCATAGACAACCATTTCAGAAGAAAGGTTTCAAGCATGATGGTTTGCTTGAACTCATACATACAGATGTATGGGGGCCAACAAAAGAAGGTTCAATAAATGGATCTAGGTATTATGTTTTGTTTATTGATGATGCTACAAGGTGGATAACCCTTTATGTTCTAAAGGAAAGATCAGAAGTCTTTGGAGCCTTCAAACATTTTCATGCTTATGCAGAAAGAGTTACAGGTCACAAACTCAAGAGGTTAAGGTCTGATGGAGGGGGAGAATACTTCTCCCAAGAGTTTAATGACTATCTTTGGAATGCACGTATCAAGAGAGAGATAACTTGCAGATATACACCTCAACATAATGGGGTGGCAGAAAGGAGAAATAGAACATTGGTTGAATTTGCAATAGCAATGTTAAAGGAAAAGAATTGCCCTAATTATCTTTGGGCTGAGGCTGTAAATACAGCTACATACCTTGTTAATAGGTTACCATGTGGAGCTTTGAATGGTATGACCCCTTATGAAGCTTGGTGGGGTAAGAAACCAACACTTGACTATTGTAAAGTGTTTGGATCAATTGCCTATGCTTATGTGCCATCACAACTCAGACATAAGCTTGAACCAAAGGCAGAAAAATATGTGTTTATTGGGTATGATGAAAAGCAAATGGGTTATAGGCTATGGAGTCCTTTAACTAAACATTTTATTGTTTCCAGAGATGTGACCTTTGATGAACAGAAGAGTTGGTATGCAGATAAAGATTGTGATCTTGAAACATTTGAGGAAGAGATAAGAAGGAGTGCAAGAGGTAAGTCACATATGCAGATAGATGGAGATGAAGAACATATGCAAGCAAGCACATCAAGAGTTGGATCATATAGAAGGAATGAAGATGGACCAATATTTGATGATGAAGTACATCCAGATATACATGAAGAGTGTGAACCAAGAAGGTCAACCAGAATGAGGAAGCAACCTACAAGGTATTCTTATGATACTTTTTATTTGACTCAGAAAAATTATGCTTACATGGTTAAGGAAGATGAAGAACCTCAAAGTTATGATGAAGCAAAGGGTAAGAGACAATGGGAAGTAGCAATGAAGGAAGAGTTTGATGCACTTGAAGAGAACAAAACTTGGGAACTTGTCCCAAAGCCTAATGGTGAAAAAGTGATTGGAAATAAATGGGTATACAAAATCAAGAAGCATGCAGATGGAACTATAGCCAGATACAAAGCTAGATTGGTGGTTAAAGGCTATGCTCAAACATTTGGCATAGATTATGATGAGACATTCAGTCCTGTAGCAAAGATGTCAACCATAAGGACAATCATTGCCATTGCAGCATCAAAAGGATGGACATTGAGTCAATTGGACATTAAGAATGCATTTTTGAATGGATATATATCAGATGAGGTTTACAAGGAGCAACCTCAAGGGTTTGCAGATCATAAGTTTCCAAATTATGTTTGCAGGTTGAGAAGAGCTCTTTATGGTTTGAAGCAAGCTCCAAGAGCTTGGAATTATAGACTTGTAAAGTATCTTAATGATCTTGGATATCAAAGTTCAAAGGCAGATGCAAGTTTACTTATCAAAAGAACAGATGAAGGTATGATCTACATTTGTATATATGTAGATGACATTATAATTACAGGTACCTCAAATGAAGGAATCAAGGAGGTGAAGAAGCTACTTGAGAAGGAATTTAAGATAAGTGATCTAGGAAAATTGTCATATTTTCTTGGAATGGAAATCACTTATGCAGAACATGGCATATATGTATCACAAGAAAGGTATCTTTTGAATCTTCTAAAGAAGTTTAACATGGAGAATTGCAGAGAGACATCTACACCATTAGAGGTTAATCACAAACTCAGTAGATATGATGGTGCAGAATTCAAAGACATGAGGAAGTATCAATCTTTAGTGGGAAGTTTGATTTATGCAACTCTAACAAGGCCTGATCTTAGTTATGCAGTTGGTGTCCTTTCTCAATTCATGCATTGTCCAAAGGATCCACATTGGATTGCAGGTCAAAGAGTCCTTAGATATATCAAAGGGACTTTGAAAGAAGGATTGTATTATCCTTTTACATCAAATATAAGATTGAGAGCCTATAGTGATTCAGATTGGGCAGGAAGTCAAGATGACAGAAGGTCTACCCATGGTTACATGATATACATTGGAGATAAGCTTGTGAGTTGGTGTTCAAAGAAACAACACACAGTGGCCTTATCATCAACAGAAGCTGAATACAAAGGACTTGTGGAAGCAGCAAAGGAAGTCATATGGATGCAGACATTATTCAAAAGCTTGGGAATTGATCAAGGTATACCTATCATTCATGGAGATAACATGAGTTCTTTATATCTTGCAGCAAATCCTCTATTTCATGCAAGAACAAAGCACATAGAGATACAGTATCATTTCCTTAGAGAAAAGGTAATGGAGAAAGAGATTGAAGTGGTGTACACTTCTACAAAAGATCAGATTGCAGATATTATGACAAAAAGCTTGGATGGAGTGAAGACAAGTAGGTTCAAGGAGATGGCAGGAATAAAAGAGAAGAAGACTATGTGAAGAAGTCAAAGCATGCTAATTAGTGATTGAGGGGGAGTTGTTGGTGCTTCACTCACTAATTAGGCATGGATATATGAAGATATATGAAGACAAATGGAGACATATGATGGAGGAAAGAAGAAGTGAAGGAAAGACTTACAGAAAATCAAGCCTAAGTGAAGGGACAATTTCACTATTGTAAATTAGTTCAAAATTAGAGTCTAGATTTGTATTTGATCTTCAGAAC
Organism: Ceratopteris richardii; assembly: GCA_020310875.1. Taxonomy (NCBI): domain Eukaryota; kingdom Viridiplantae; phylum Streptophyta; class Polypodiopsida; order Polypodiales; family Pteridaceae; genus Ceratopteris; species Ceratopteris richardii. The sequence continues at coordinate 102,041,128 of CM035444.1, forward strand.
TTACGAATTCAAGTCTAGAAGAATGTAAACCATAGGTATATAAGTTAATTTGAGTCAAAAACATGTGAGAGAGAACTCAATTTTGGAATCTAAGTGAGTAGAGAAAAGTCGTGTATTTTCTGAGAGAGATGGTGAGAGAAAACTTCTGAGTCTGAGAGAGTTTTCCATGGCTGTGAGCAAAATTAGGCCAAGCCATTTTGTACACATCTTCTCTGATAATCAACACATGTTTGTGTAGAAGGATTGAGTCTAATTCTTCTTGTACATTGTGTTCTAAGTCATTTCATATGACTGTGAAAGGTAGTTGACAGTTACGACTTTTCTGGCGCACATTTGACTGATCTTCTGAAGGTCAGATCTCGAAGCATGGTGTAAAGTTTTTGGTAAGTGATAGCTCATTTTAAAGCTACTCTCCTCAACTACATTTGGTAAAAAGATCTTTGAGAAACGGGACGCATACTCAGAGAAATCAACTTAAGAGTGGAGGTATGTCAATTCGATGAAGTCAAACTTCAGTTTTCAGACATAGTGAAAAGTTTGGTACAAAATCAGAAGATTTTGAAGTTATTGCTTGAAAGTTTTGCTTGTTATGTATTACTGAACATTAACAAGAACCTTTCTTAGCAAATGATCAGAAGAATTTGCAAAGATCAAGCTGATACAAGTCAGATTGAAAGTTTGAAGAAGAGGTGCAGATTTCTGTGAAGTGAAATTTTTGATTTTCACTAAGTTCAGAGTTGAAGGTTCATATTTAGAGGTTTGCTAAGCTAATGATGGTTATGGAGGTCTTCTAATACCACATTAGTTTAGTTCTTGTGGTGTTTCACACACCAACACAAACCAGGATCGTTTGTTCTTCCTTCCTTGTTGGGCAACAACGAGTTAAAGAGGTTTGAACTTAACTTGGAATTGGTGAGCTCTGCTTTGAATATGCACGGCACACATGTACCTTCTAAGAAGGATGCTCTCATTCCCACTAACATGAAGGATCGGAAACTACTGAAGCTGAAAGATATGGAAGCACTCACCCCAAACGTGTCCATCCCTCTCCGTATGTGCATGCAACATTTTGCTTTCCCTGGTCAAGACCGCTTCACACAACCGCACAAAAGAATCTGGTTCGCTCTTTACTTGGCAGAGACAGGTGCGTTACCGATTAAGGTTCCTGTATGGATTGTGGAGCAGTTGTATGAAGCAAATAAAAGGTCATCTAGGAAATTAGTGGTGAATGGTTGCTGTGCAATCATGCGCATTATATACAGATGCTTAGCATATGATGTACCCATTGAGCGTGCTCTAACTTGGGCACAACTACAAATTTTTAAGAGACTCAAAACTGCCACTCATCAATCCAAGCGCATGAGGGGCTCAATTCCTTGTGTCCAGACACGTGAAGTTCTTACTACTCCAGAAGTCTCACCACGAGGGGAGGCCACTGTACCTCCCTTTACCATTAGAATACCCAGGTGTGGATCTGAAACTACAACACAAGCTGCCCCTTCGGCTCCTCCTGTTCCATCCGAATTTGAATTTGCTACAACTGGAGATGCTGAAGGGATGGGTCCCCTTGACTTCGAAGCATTTTTACAAAGTACACAACTCTCTGATGTAGAGTTTTATTCAGATACAGAAGAACAGGGCACATCTTCACAAAGAAGGAGAAAATCCACAGAAGGTCGCCATGTACATTGGGGTGACGATCAGCAAGGTCAACAACAAGGACACCTAGAAGAAGAAGGAGCAGACGAAGAGGAAACCACTGAAGCCCGCGCTTATACAGCAGAACTCCGAAGGCTGTATCAAATCATGGAACGAGTGCGATCGCAACAATTGCTCACCGAACAGAGCAGTCGGGTGCTCATGGCTCAGCTTTTGGAAGAAGCAGGGGTTGACTCAGAATACAATGAAGGTCTCTTATTGATGGCAGAAACCTATGGGGTAGTTGAAGCAGTTCGAACCGCGATTCGGAGGTCTCCAGTTCAATATGATCCATGAAGATTCCAAACACGACCGCGGTCAGGCAAAAACATCCAGATCCCCGTTACGAGAGCAGAAGGGCCTATTATTACATCAGAACCCATTAAGACAACCTCCCAAGCAGCTGTAACTTCTAGCCAAGAGCACTCAGTCACCCATGATGAATCAACCGAGCCACTACCACCCACATCCCCACCATCGCCTCCTAGAACAGAAGCCGTGGAGATCACCTCGACCACTCAACCCACCGAACAAACCTTCGTCTTTCGTACTCCCACCTCTAGTTCAACCCTATTCTCCACCTGTGAAAACCAAATCTATGAAGCTACCACCATCACTACACAATCCACCGAATCGCTCATAGAGCCTGCCGTAGGACATCCATCCCCCATGCCCTCAGCCATAGGCCATCCCGATTCTAGATCCATATTCTTGGGATTCCCTGCTACCACGCCACCTTTCATGACCTCCCCGCCTCTACGACCTCAACCCCCAACCCCCATCTCTCCACTTCTCCAATCCCTCCATGCCTTTCTTGTTAGAACTTTTCAACCCAGGTCTCAACCATTCCCTTTATTTTCAGCTCCCAACCCCAATTCTCATCTATTCACCACTTTCACACACACACCACTTACCATTCCAATGTATATGGTAGACCCCACACTCGCTTCCACTCCTGAAAGCATTGACATTTCACCACCCACACCACCTCCCCCACCCCCCACACTTCCACCTCCTCCCATTCCCCCTCCACCAATTTCACCCACACACACGTCTTCAATAGACACATCATTCACTCTTCCCCTTCCCCAATTCCCTTCCCATGCATCTTCCATTGTACACACCACACCCTCAATCATAGGCAATGCATTGGACACTATGCTCGCATGTATATCACAGTTAAGGACAGAGTAAAATTAGCTCCAACAACATAATGCACGACTACAAGAGCACTCGGAAGTATTGCAACATCGTCTTGCTACACTAGAAGAGGAGAATGCTCGCCTCCTTACACAATTCCAAACTCTACAAGAAGCTCATAGCATATTGGAGGTACAATCACAGAACACAGACCAGGAAGCAATACAAGTGGTAGAAGGTCATCTACGGACACAGCTAGAACACAATTCAAAGCTTCAACGAAATATGGCCCTACTCAAACGACACCTTGCAGCCGCTCATGAAGAGAATCGACGCCTGCAATTACAGAATCAGGAAAACCTAGAAGTAGCTATCGAAAACAGACCTAGGGCACCCATCAGTCCCTCAAAGTTTCAAGTTGTGACCCCCGATAATATCAAGATAATCTTGGAAGACTATGCCACCCTACTTGAAGCCCATGACCAGTTATCAGAGGAACTGGGTCAACTGAAGCAGAAACACCAAAAAGAAACAACAGCTGCCTCTCAAACCACCTCCTCTGCGGCTTCACTTCTCACAGACTT